>JAJIBD010038624.1:0-86256 GCA_021461705.1 Cryptotis parvus
CTCTCTTTCTGGCCAATTTCACCAACATAATCTTCTCCATGTCCATCCATTTATAGGCAATTTTATAACTTCATTTTTCCTAAAAGCTTTGCATAAAGTATTCCATTGTGTAGATGTACCAAAGCTTCTTTTTTCTAGTCATCGATTCTAGAGTACTCTGGTTGTTTACAGATTCTGTCTATTGTGAATAATGCTGCTTATGAACATAAAAGTAGGGATGGTGTTTCCACTAACTGTATTTTTGGCTTCCCAGAGATATTCCCAGGAGTGGTATGGCTGGGTCAAATGGGAGTTCATTTTCTAGTCTTTGGAGGAATGTCCATATTGTTTTCCAGAAAGGCTGTACCAGCCGGCATTCCCACCAACAATGGATGAGTGTCCCCTTTCCCACATCTCGCCAGCACTTGTTGTTCCTTGCTCTTTTGAATATGTGCCAGTCTCTGTGGTGTAAAGTGGTATCTCACTGTTGTTTGATTTGCATCTTTCTGATGATTAGTGATGATGAGCATTTTTGATATGTTTTTTGGCCATCTCGAATTTCTTCCTTGCTGAAGTTTCTGTTCATTTCTTCTCCCCCATTTTTATGGTGTTGTTTGTTTTCTTCTTGTAAAGTTCTACCAGTGCCTGATATATCCTGGATATTAACCCCTTATCAGATGGGTATTGGGTGAATATTCTTTCCCATTCTGTGGACTGCTTTTTGTATCTTAGTCACTGTTTTTTTGAGGTGCAGGAGAAG
The DNA here is from genome assembly GCA_021461705.1 of Cryptotis parvus. NCBI lineage: Eukaryota > Metazoa > Chordata > Mammalia > Eulipotyphla > Soricidae > Cryptotis > Cryptotis parvus. The sequence goes on from JAJIBD010038624.1 coordinate 740, forward strand.
CTTTTTAGTTTCAGGTGTAGTCCCATATGTTTATCTTTTCTTCTAGTTGCTTTGGTAGTGATGTTTCACCTTTGAAGATGCCTTTAGCTTCAATGTCATGGAGGTACAAAGAAAACTACAAGACACTGACTGCTCCAAGAGATAAAAGAGGACACAAAAATGGAAACACATTCCTGTTCATGGGTGGGCAGAATCAACATTGTCAAAATGGTAATACTCCCTAGAGCTCTGTACAGATTCAATGCAGTCCCTATGAGGATACCGATGACATTCTTCAAAGAAATTGACCAAACGCTCCTGAAATTTGTATGGAACAATAAACCCCCAAGGATAGCTAAAGCAATCCTGGAAAAAGAAGATGGGAGGCATCACCTTTTCCCAACTTCAAACTGTACTACAAGGCAGTAGTAATTAAAACAGCATGGTATTAGAATAAAAAACAGACCTGCCGACATATGGAATAGAATTGAGTATCCTGACACCCAACCTCAAACACATGATCATTTAATCTTTGATAAAGGTGCAATGAGTCTAAAAATGAAATAAGGAAAGCCTCCTTCAACAAGTGGTGTTTGGAAAATTGGGCAGCGACATGTAAAAAAATGAATTTGGACCTGTGTCTAACACACATGCACAAAACTCAGATCAAAATGTATTAAAGATCTCAATATCAGACTTGAATCCATAAAGTACATTGAAGAAAATATAGGAAATACAAAGTTGTTTTAATTTAAGGAAGTAAAAAGAAATATTTTATTCTTTATTGTTTACCATTCTTTGTTGAATGTCTAATGTCTAAAATCACTCCTATATGTGTGATTAGAAACTCTAATTTCTTTGAAGTTAATTGTTATGACCTACAACATAGAATGACCTACACAGCCTACATGATTTTAACAGTATGCAAACAAATTGAAATGAAGATCAATGCTGAAATCCTATAACAGTTAAGAAGTACACATTTAAAATTATGGTAAGAACAACATATACATTATTTTAGTCTTTGAATTTAATTTTCAAAACCTTTTCTCCCATAAATCCATATTGGAATTCGAAGAACATTCCTACTAACATAATTTTATGTAAATTAGTATTGAGAATGAACTAAAATTGAGTCACTATGTCAGTGACAAAATGGATTTCTTTAGCACAAGTACATAAAGGAGATATAACCTCACAGAAATAAGTAGTTCTCGAAATCAGCAGAGAAGACTGCCCAATTCCCAATTGCTAAATCTATGCAGGGCTCTGGTGGATTCCCTTGCTCCCCTGATTTATTCAACGAAGCTGATCCAGCTAGGAAATAAATACAGTAGGTAAATAATCGCCTTAAAGAAGTCAAGTCATTTTTATTGCATTGAATTATTATTATTCATTAGTCTGTCTATACACATCTTAATCTGTCATACACAACTTGGAACATGTTATTCCAATAGCCTTGATTTTACCAGCGTGAGGTAAAGCTTGAGGTAAAGTTCTTTGTCTTGTGTGTTTGTCTAAAAATGGTTGCTTACCACATCAAGCCCACAGGAAACATCTTTTGAATCTTGCACCACAAGGAAGGCCCCATCACTCTGTTAAGTTCTTTTATATGGAAAAAGTCATTTCCATCCAAGATCACTTGATCACTTGATCACTTGATCACTTGATCACTTTCCCTTTATTCATCAATTTGCTCAAGCGGGTGCCAGTACCATTACCATAGGACCCTATCAAGTGCCAATGTAGCTCAATGGCATCTGGTTGATTCAGGAATATGAAGAGCCTCAAACCGTTCCTTCAGAGTCTTTACAAGGAAATCTGACCATCTTGTAGGTGGGTGGCCACATGATCTTTTGACATCCTGTGGGATCCAGTCGGTAACGGCTCTAGTCCAGCTGTTGTCTCCAAATCGCATTACATGTCCAGCCCATCTGATTTTCAAGCTTTGGCAAACGAGACAGCATCCCTGATTCTGGAATAGCGATGGAGGTTGGAACTCAGGATTCCTTCTCTCACTTGAGTGAGGCGTGATATTCCAAGCATAGATCTTCCATCCAAGATAAACAGTCTATTGATTAAGACAAACTGAATGGATTTAGAATTTCAATTCCATGTGCAAATTCCCTCAATGCTTATCCTATTTTATTCACTACTAGAAAGTTACAGCCCTACCCAGACACAAAAGGCCAGGTTAGGGCCAGACAGGACCAGAATCATAGAGCTACCCTGGAGTGTCTGAGTCACAGAAGTAATCTTATTTACAAACAAAGGTGGCATAAGCTTCCTATAAGATTATTAACATGATTTGCAATACAGCTCATGATAGGGTCTCATACATACAATATCCCTACATTTTCGACATAACTCAATATGCTTATCAGTGAGTGAGAATAGAGTAAGAAAAAACTCTTTTGTACTACTATTATGAATAAAATTAAAATTTTATTATGAATGAAATTATAATAGTTGATAATGGTGTTTTATATCTCGTAATGTTTCTAATCAGGAAAGAATAGACATATGTTTTACCTAAAGTAAATCTATTGAATTTCTAAGACTGTAAGCAAACCCAAAATAACTGTGATCCATGCATTCCAAATTCTTTACTTTGTTCTCTGGTTTTAGTTAAATATTAGAATAGCTGCAGTGCGTAAGGAGATAGTACAGCAGGTAAGATACTTGTCTTGCATATGGACCACCCAACTTTGATCCCCAGCACCCCATATTAACCCTCCAGCTCACTAAGTGTGATACCTGTATGCAGAGATAGGAGTAATCACAGCCAGGTATGGCCCCAAAATAGACAAGCAAAAGGAATAGGCTAGTTGCATAAACAGATATAAACTTCACTAGGTTAAGTTTATTGTAAAAGTATCATAGGTCACACTTAATGTAAAAGTTTAGAGGAATAAGTAGCCAATGAATGATAACTATAAATAGGTAGAAAAAACATATAGAGATAATTAATGTTTGTTTGAATACAGATATATTATATTCATAGAAATAAATATAATTATTTATATTGGAAAGAGTTCTCAAGTGATATTTGGGGTGAATGGACCCAAGTGGCAATTTTGCCAAACTAGGTTTTTAAGGCCAGACAACATAATGCAGCAGTGCATGCCAGCAGCACTGGGAAGAAGACTCATAGCTACGCCACCAGTGATACTCAAAGGATTCTGTGCGCCAGCACTCAGTTAACCCCCATATTATCTTCTGACCGTATTACTCTTATATTAGATGAGAAAGCAAAATCTGTGAATATGAGAAAAATTAACACCTGAAGAATCTGCCTTGAGTACTCATCAATACACAGACTTGGATCTTCACACACTACCTGTCTGAATGCGAGGTGCCCTCCCAACTGAAAACCAACAGGACAGTTCTACTGTTCAAGAAGGGGAGATATCCACGACATTGGCAACTATCGCCCCATCTGCCTGCTGTCTGTCATCTACAAGCTGTTCACTCGAGTCATCCTGAACAGGATTGGCAGAACATTAGATGAAGGACAACCATGCGAGCAAGCTGGCTTCCAAAAGGATTCATAACAATTGACAATATCTACATGGTAAACCAAGCTACTGAAGTTTGTAGGGAGTTCAAGATGCCACTCTGTCTCACATTCATTGATTTAAAGAAAGCCTTTGATTCTGTGGAGACTGAAGTAGCCAAACAGGGTGTTCAAACCCAATACATCAAGATCCTTCGTGAGCGGTATTACAGATTCACCACGATGATCTCAACATTCTCTACAAAAGAAGAGTGTCGGGGCACTCCGCCAGGGTCCCCGACAGTGCCGGGAAGCGAGTTCCCTTCTACCTCCGAAGCCGGCAAGGAACGGATGAAAACTCAGGAATCCGATGCAGTTTTAAAAGGCTTTACTTATCACAGGTTCAGGCATACAAATCAGCAAAAGGAAAAACCCGATGCTTAGGATTCCAGGCTAGAACCCCAGCCACGTGTAGGCCAAGATGGCGACCACCACGTGTAAAGGAGAAAAAGCCTTCCAAGGGGAATGAGCACTCGCAAGGAGACAGATCCCACAAGGAAGAAGAAAGGGAGAGCGGGAACGGCTAGTTTATATCCCTGTAACTCAGACCTTCCTCCCACTGTTATGGAAAGCAGGGAGGGTCCAATGCCCTTAGGTAATCCCTCCCTGCACCTCACCTAGGGCCTTTACTGTGCTAATGTTTTGAGCCGAAATCTGCTTAGGAATGCTTTTGAAGTGTAGAGAAGGGGGTTTCTGAGATGGCATGTCCCTTGACCAACACCAATGCCAGTTAAATATTTCACCAATGCCAGTTAGGCCTTCACAAGTCTCCTCTACTTCATTGTAGTTTTATATTTTAGTTGCCTTTGAGTATATCAGGGAGCCATGCTTGTTTGCTTGGAAGCAAACAGCATTTCTCTCTGGTCTAATTACTTAGGTGTCCTATGTGGCCAGGCTAATATGCTGGTAAGATCTAGCTAGTCCCACGATGATTGTGATAGCATGGGAGAATATTTATACCAGCTAGTACAGCATACATGGTCGGATAAACTGCCACATTTAGACTACCCCCTTATCTATGGAATGATTTGCGGGAGGCAATCCAGAGCAGATGCAGCGGCCCTTAGGAGTCCTGCAACAGAAGAGATCATCGATGTTAAAAGAGGGGGTTTGGTGGACAGATCCCATTTCACCAAAAACACTTCAACGCCACCCTCGAGATAATCATGTGACAATTAGAATGGGAAGGAATGGGAGTGAAGATAGACAGTTGGCAACTACACTACCTCCACTTCACTGATGACATCGTTCTAATAACACCAAACATTAGCCAAGTGGCACATGCTGTCTGACTTTGACCAAGAATGTGGAAAGATAGGTTTAAAGCTGAATACCAACAAAACTATGTTTATGAGAAATGAACCAGTTCCTGAGACCCCATTCACTCTCAATGGAACAAACATCTCTGAATGTACCAGCTATGTGTACCTAGGTCAAGAAGTCAACATGATGAATGACCTAAAACCTGAGCTGCGCAGGAGGAAGAAAATGGTATGAAATGCCTTCAAAAGCATAGAAGAAATAAATGAAAACTCAAAGAACCTCTGGCTCCAGGCACATCTCTTCAACTCCACCATTCTCCCTGCATTAACATACGCCTCAGAGACCTGGGCCCTATGAAAGCAGGATGAGAATTCCATTTGGGTCTCCCAAAGAGGAATCATAAGAGCTATGCTTGGAATATCATGCTTTACTCAAGAGAGAGATGGAATCCGGAGCTCCGACCTCCATCACTGTTCCAGAGGAAGACGCTGTCTCCTTTGTCAAGGCATCGAAAATCAAAGGTGCTGGATATGTAATGCGATTTGCTGATGACCACTGGACTAAAGCCATTACAGACTGGATCCCACAGGATGTCAAAAGATCACATGCCCACCCACCTACAAGATGGCAGACTTCTTCACCAAGACCCTCAACAAACGGTTTGAGGCTCTTCGTATTCCTGAAGCAACCAGATACCATTGGACTACACTGGCACGTGATAGGATCAAATGGATATGTTACTGGTGCCTGCTCGAGCAAATCGATGAATAACGGAATGTCAAGTGATCAGTTGATCATTGTGTCATAGGACTTGATGAGAAAAATCAAACTGAAGTCAGAAATCAAATTTTTATTTCTTTATTTGCTTTTTTTGGGTCATACTGGCAATGCTCATGGATTTCTCCTGGCTCTGCACTCTGGAATTACTCCTGGCAGTGCCCGGGGGACCATATGGGCTGTCTCGGGGATTGAACCCAGGCATACATGGGCCAGCTGCGTGCAAGGCAAACACCCTACCCACTGAGCTATAGCTCGGTCCCAGAAATCAAATTTTTAATAGCATACATCTGGAAGCCAATAGGCCAGTAGTTAAGAAAGGGTCTCATGATATTGATTTTTTGAGAAGTAATAAAACCAATAACTCTAAGGGTGCTAAAGTACCCACCTGTGGACGCAGGAACTAAGGCCTTTACCAGGACCTCCTTGACCTGGTCCCAGCATAGACCCTGAGAAGGCTGGAAACCCCTCTCTGGCTCTAGCAGGAACAAAGATTGTAAAGGAATTTCAAAAAGACCATAAACTTCTCCAAAACTGCTCCTTGGCAACACCTCTAGCAACAGACTTCTTGGCTAGGTAGAAAATCCCCTAGGAGAAACCAGGAGAAGCCTTACAAAACCCAACTAAAATGAAATGCACACATATGCTGCCCAGCACATGTATTGCTGCTGCCCTCATATGGTGCCTGGGCACAGAAAATGTCACCTGCATCCTCTCTCTTGAGATGTGCATTTTCACACCTTCATACTTTAATGCTGAGATGTGTACTGGGGCTACCTCGACACCTTCGAGACCTAGAGAAGCCCATGTCTCTCTCTCTCTCCTCTCTCTCCTCTCTTTCTCCTCCCTTCTCTCCTGATCTTTTCCTTCTTACCTCCTCTCTTTTTCTCCCCTCTCCCTCAATAGTTTCAAATGCTATACTTCACTGTTTTATGAAATTATTTTCTGTGATGGAAAGGTAAGAATCCAAAGGGCCTGGGTGAGGTCTAGGAATGATTTTCCTTTCCTGCAGGGAGCAGGGCCCACAATGTATTACAGATCCAGCTAGTTCAGAAGGCAGGAACAGACCCTTGACCTACACAAGCTTCACATTCTATCTCCTATATCAGATGCCCTTACCCTGGAACACAACAAGATGTAGCCCTGGCTCTGAACATTCAACCTTCTAAGCAGCACTACCTGGCCAGGTATTGCCAATAGTGACTTAGAGCCCCTAGAACTACAATAACATATGAAGTGCTCGGTACAGTGGCATGGACTTGATAGGGTCACATGCATACTGCAGAACCTCCATATTCCCACCAAGTGTCACCCCAATGTTCCCTGGGCAACATCAAGGTCACCCTAGTGGTGCAGGCACTGCAGGGTCTGAGAAGCACTCCACTTGCTAGCCCTCATATTGAGTCAAGGTTTAGGGCCCCAGTGGAAGAGAATTTCTGTTGGAGGACAGGTTTAGCTAACCTGGGAGCTTTGTTGTTTTGCCCACTCCCAGCTTAATCTACTTAAGTCAAGGTTCATTCTAATGAGACCCTCGATTCTATGTAAACACTGCTAGAGGGTGTGGCAGTTACAGAAGTCACCTTGATTGAATAACTTTGACTTATACATCTACTAAGACTTCTATGTTTTCTAGATTGGGCACAGCTCCTCTTCATACCCACTGCACCCAGCGTGGGACAGTTAGAATTTACCAGGTGACTTACCACCCTGGCTACGTTGAGACTATAGGAAGACTATAGGAAGGATCATACTAGTTTGCTCTAAGCAGGAGAGTGTGACCCTTTCAGTACACGAGAACAAGATACTCAGAATCACCCTGGTGCAGTAATAATAAGAAGGACCTTGTGGGTACCATCTAGATTACATGAAGCTCATGAAGTTAAGATGTATTACTTTATATCAGTCCCCTCTTTCTCTCTCCAGTGTTTTACATAAGAGATAATCTTGGTAGGAAGGATTAGACCTTGGCATAACCTTTGTTTATACCTGCAACAGTGTGTGGCACTGCTCTACTACACTCTTTTTAGAGTTCTTTGTTGACCTGACCCTCCTGGTTGGATTACTTTGGTGTATATAAGGGGCTGACTTGAGGCCCCTTCCACCTTTTCACCTTTTGCCTTTTGGGCCTTTTAGCTTTCGGCTTTTGGCTCCTCAGCCTTGTGGCTTTTGGCTTTTGGCTTTTTGCTCTTTGGCCTTTTGCTCCATCTTCTGGGTAGGACTCAGCTCGGGTGAGATCCTCTCTCTTTGGTGGGAGACTTAGGCTCTTTTGTTTGTTCTAAGTTGGGACCAGAGCTAAAGTTTGTTCATTATATTGGAGTGCTGTGGAAGAGCTTTTGTACTATTAAAAGCCTTTTATGGAACTGCATCGGACTCGTGAGTTTTCATCTGTTCTCCTGGCGTCCTCGGAGGTAGAAGAGAACCTCTGTCCTGACACTGTCGGGGACCCCTGCGGCGTTCCTGACAAATTTCCAGGAGCTAAACTCACACCTTCTGAGCACTGTTTGAGAGTTCCTCCCACAACAAAAAAAGGAAATATATAACAACACACAAAAAAGAAAATATATAATGACACACAGTGGTGCTGCTTACTAGAATTGTTATGATAATAATGAAACAAAATATAAATATGCCAAATCATTTCTGAAACAAATAAGATTCTATGTGTTATTATCAATAAAATATTATTATTATCAAGTATTTGAAGTTTCTTGTCTTTTATCAATTGTTAACGTCTTTTAGAAATATCAGAGTTTAGAAGGTTTGGAAGGAATCTTGGAAATCTGTTTGCAACCATTTTCCAAATGTAGAAGACTGGAGATACTTCCCATTGTAAACATTATCTGAGTATTATCATACAAAGAAAAAACTATTTCCGGATTACTAAATACAGCAGTTTCTTCTTTATTAGCTACATTTTTTGACTTCTTCACATTCAATTCTGTACCTCAATTTTATTTTTCTTTTGACAGTTTTACGTATACTAATTTTCAAAGCATATAATCATTGATGCATTTATTGCAACATACATGATGCTGTATAATTAGTTAGAAAACCTTTAGGCAGATGCATTTTGTAATACTTTGTCGCTTTTCTATAAAAAAGAAGACAGTAGCTCTGTTCTGTACCTGTTCTTTAAAAACGGGTAGCAGAACTATCAAATTTTTAAACTACTTTTGATGGCTTATCTTAAGAAGCTTTGTCAGAATAAAGGAAGATAAAACTGTGATTGGTTCATATGTTCTGGCACATCATAGATGACTGCCTTAGACAAAGGGTCTTATGTCAATACTATTTGTGTGTTACTAAAATCTATCAAAATGTGGTCACACAATTGCAGCCACCACTAAACTAATGTGACAGATTTTATAAGGTTCTCAGACCACACATTTTTAAGAAAAAAAAGTCTGACACTGACATCAATATTTCAATAACATCATTTGCTTTGGCTGTTTTGTTTTTAGATATCATTCATTTTCTTAGTCTAGTGTCTGTAAATACACATTGAAATTTAGTAAATGCATTTTTCTGTTTTTGTTATTGATTTTGTTTCTGGAAAGCATCTGATAGTATATTGAGAACCAACAGAACAAAAATCCTGTAGTTTTTCCTCTTCCTATGTAATGAGTTTTCCATTTTTAAAGCTATGTGAATTCAATAAAGAAAATTCTTTGTATACTCATATCAACATGCAGTCCAGGTAATAAAATTTAGTTTATAAATTGTTAACACTTATTTTGCTTCATCAGTTCTGATTTTATTTTTATTCTATGCTCTCAGAGTGAGTTCAAGTTCAGCAAATATGAAAAGGGTTAAAAAAGAAAATAACTAATTTTCAGGAAATATTATCAGTGTATTATATGTATAGGTATTTCTGCTTATCAAATGCTCATATTATTCCACTTTGTTCTTAAAAAAAGAAAAATTCCATGTTAAAAACTGCATTTACTAAATGAAAGAATCCAAAGGTTTTCAGCTTTACGAAAAGACAAAGAGTAAATGGTATCTAGTATCTGTTACACAATAGCCTTTCAAGAGCAACATGTACTCTAAAACAGCAAGAATAACTTTCCCAAGCTTCTTCTCTAAGAACTGTTTTGTAAAGGCTGCTATATCTTATTTGTTATGAATTGATAGTTTATATTTTGGGCTCTGGGAATCATCAAATATTTACTACATAAATAAGAGCAACTTTATCGTCACTTCATGCAATTTAGCTTATAAAAGAGTTAATTAAATCTCAGACATTAGGAGAAATGGGAATAGGTACTGATCTACTTGCTAAAAAAAATTTTATCTAAATGAGGTCAATACCTTAAAATGCTCAATTAATCAATATCAACTAGATTATTGTGTAAATTCACCTCATTCATGCAAGACATTTAATATCCATTAAATGAGACATAAATTTAGGTATATAAGCATTTTCCCTAACATTGAAAATACCATGTATTTTGGGGAGACACAAAGTATATAATCATTGATGCAACTGTGGTCAGGGCTACTCCTGGATCTGTACTCAGGTATCACTTCTAACTAAGCTCATGATTATATGAAGCAATGGAGATCAAACCTTACCTCAATTGGCTATGTGTAAGGCAAACACCACTGTCTTATCTCTTTAGTTAAAGCACTATAAACATGAGGTTCAATTAGAATATGATAATGTTGAGACTAAGTAGAATTAAGCACTTAAGGACACTGAACTGTTCTTTAATTTTAGTAAATCCATTTATTACCTTTGTTAGATGATAAATTTTAAGAAATTTTTTGGCTGAGGTGGAATTTCTTTACTAGAATTAATATTTTGTTCCCCAAGAGTTAAAATAATGTTTTTATAGATGTATATATGTATAATATATCTCTCTATATAGGGATAAATAATATATAAGGTACACATTATACATTATATAGGCTTGATCACTTAACATTCCGCTATTCGTTGATTTGCTCAAGTGGTGCCAGTAACATCTCCATTTGACCCTATACAGTGCCAGTGTAGCCCAATGGCATCTGGTTTCTTCATGAATACGAAGAGCCTCAAACCATTCGTTCAGGGTCTTAACGAAGAAGACTGACCATCTTGTAGATGGGCGCCCATGTGATCTTTTTGACATCCCGTGGAATCCAGTCGGTAACAGCTCTTGTCCAGAGGTTGTCTCCAAATCACATTACAAGTCCAGCCCATCTAATTTTCAATAACTTGGGAAACGAGACAGTGTCCCTGACTCTAACAGCAACAGAGGTCGGAACTCTGGATTCCTTCTCTCACTTGAGTGAGGCGTGATATTCCAAGCATAGCTATTTGATTCCTCTTTGGGAGACTCAAAAAGTATTCTCATCCTGCTTTCGTAGGTCTCTGAGGCATATGTTAATGCAGGGAGAACGGTGGAGTTGAAGAGATGTGCCAGGAACCGGAGGTTCATTGTCATTTTAGTTATTTCTTCAATGTTTTTGAAGGCATTACATACCGCTTTCTTCCTCCTGGGCAGCTCAGGTTTTAGGTCGTTCATCATGTTGACTTCTCGACCTAGGTACACATAGCTGCTGTATTCAGAGATGTTTGTTCCATTGATGATCAATGGGGCTTCTGCAACTAGTTCATTTCTCATGAACATAGTTTTGTTGAGATTTAGCTGTAGACCTATCTTTCCACATTCTTGGTCAAAGTCGGCCAGCATTTGTGCCACTTGGCTAATGTTTGGTGTTATTAGAATGATGTCATCAGCAGGCAGAGGTGGTATAGTTGCCGACAGTCTATCTTCACTCCCATTCCTTCCCATTGTCATTGCCGCATGATGTTCTCGAGGATGGTACTGAAGAGTTTCTGGTGAGATGCTATCACCCTGCTGAACCCCTTTTTCTGACATCAATGATCACTTCCTTGTAGAATGGTGAGATCCTGGTGGTGAATCCGTAATACCGCTCATGAAGGATCTTGATGTATTGGGTTTGAACACCCTGCTTGGCTAGGGCGTCAATGACCGCTACAGTCTCCACAGAATCAAAGACTTTTTTTTAAATCAATGAACATGAGCCAGAGTGGCAACTTGAACTCCTTACAAGCTTCAATGAGCTTGGTTATCATGTGGATATGGTCCTTTCTGCTGAATCCTTTTCAGAAGCCAGCCTCCTCGCATGGTTGTCCTTCATCTAATGTTTTGCCAATCCTGTTCAGGATGACTCGAGTAAACAGCTTGTAGATGATGGACAACAGGCAGATGGGGAGATAGTTGCCAATGTTATGAATGTCTCCCTTCTTGAACAGTAGAACTGTTCTGGTGGTTTTCCATTGGGAGGGCACCTTGCATTCAGACAGGTAGCATGTGAAGGCCAAGCCAGTGTATTGATGATTACTGATGGCAGATTCTTCAGGTGTTTAGGTCTGACTTTCTTTAGGCCTGGTGCTGTTCCCTTCTTTACCGAACCGAAAAATGGCATGTCGATTTCAGAAGGGAGAACGTTGGGAATGACATATCCATCCTGTGGAATTTGGTATGTAGGCAGGTGGACATGGTAATCAAAGAGATCTGAGTAGAAGTCATGGATAATCTTCTCCATTGCCTTTTTTGGAAGATGTGATAGATCCATCAGGATGTTGGAGGGCAGTCATTTGGTCTTATAGTTGGCAAAAGGACAGCCAGGCTTTGCAAATGCTTTTGCTGGCTTTTGCTGCATCTTTAGTATTTTTGCTTTTCTTTCATTGAGGTCTTCCTTTATCGCTTCTCTGCACTGCTTTGCAAGCTTGGATGTTAGCATTTGGTCTCCTGAGGCTCGCACCTTGCCATATTGGCAAATGAGTTTGAGAGTTTTTTGAAGACAGGCATCTTTTTGTGGCTTTATCTCTCAGCATTCTTCCCACAATCATGGAGGTGCTGAACCAGTTGGTTGTATTCTTCATCGATGTCGTCAATGATGCCATCTTCCCATGTTGCCGCAATGGTGCCAAAGAGTTCCCAGTTGGTGGTCGTTCTGGGAGTTCTCTTCTTAAACTTTGCAGCCTTTTCTCCCTGTTGCGTGAATTAGAATTTTGCACAAAGGAGACGGTGGTCCGATCCTGTTCAGAATTTAGTGACGATAGAGACATCGGTCAGACAAACTGTCTATTGTAGATGATGTGGTCAATTTCATTGTGGACAGTTACACAATATATAAGCTATATAATATAATATATAAGGTGTATATTGTATATAATATATACATGTTATATAAGGTGTTTTTGTATTTGCATATGTATATACTTGTTTATACATACATACATATATATGTATACATATACATATATGTATGTATAATGCCTTCAAGACCACTGAAAGCACATATTTAGACTCTGACCACAGAATGCAATATATTAACAGGCAGAAAAACTTGTGCAAGAGTCCAGTGAACTGTGGTGGGAATGTTGACACTTAGATGGCAAGTGTGGCATGAAATAATAAAACTTTTAGTCCCTCAAATATGACCACCATTAGACACAAACTTTATTTATTTATTTTATTTTATTGCTTTTTTGGTTCACACCCGGAGATGCTCAGGGGTTTCTCCTGGCTCTGCACTCCAGGAATTACTCCTGGCAGTGTTAGGACAGAATTACTCCTGGCAGTGCGAGACACAGGTACACCCGGCAGAGCAGAAACCAGCTTTCCCCGTTGAACCCCCCTGCATTCCATGGACCATGAGAGCAACTTCCAACCCAAGTCCACCATCCCGAAGGAGTCTCGGAGGAGCCCAGAGAAACCCCCACACCTTGCTGGCAGCAATCTTCACAATCCACAATCCGCAGCTGCTAAGATCTCCACACAGCATATTAATTCAGTCTCCAGCCCACAGATTAATCCAGTCTCCAGCCCAGCTTGTCAGAAACCCAGCCTACAAGGACCCACCCTGCAGAGACCCGCCCTTCAGAGGAGAGTATTTCAAGCCCAGGAATGCTTGAGCCTAAGACACAGGTACAGCCGGCAGAGCAGAAACCAGCTTTCCCCATTGCGTGTGGCCACTGCGCAGCCTCGCGATTTACATCCAAATTACCATAAATATTCTACCCACCCCTCTGACAGAGCCCCACAAAGTAATGAAAATATAGCGGCCACATGGCAGAGCCTGGCAAGCTGTCCGATGCGTGTTCGATATGCCAAATTCAGTAACAAAAAATGTTTATTTTCCTGACCCGAAAGAGCCCTTAATACGGCAGCAGTAAGAAAGGTGAACAAGCAGTGCCTGATAAAATTTCACGGCCATCCTAGGCTGCCAAAAAGAAGAAGGACTAAAATGACTGTCTGTACTTTCAATGCACATATGCTGGCATCGGGAGCATATATTGAGGAGCTGATGGTGCAAGCGCAAAAGATCAAGTACAACATCATTGGTCTGACTGAGATGAGGAGGCGTCAGTCGCATCATGCTGTATTTGACACCGGAGAAGAGTTGTTCCTTGGAACATGCGACGAAAGAGGCATTGGTGGCATTGGTGTCCTTGTCAAAACGAACATGGCTGTCAAGATTTATTCATTTGAATGCCTAACAAACCGAATAGGACAATTACACTTGAGGAGATGTGGCCCACTGCCAGCAATTTCTATCTTCATTGTCTATGCACCAACATCCATATACAAAGAAGATGAAATTGAGAAATTCTACATGGAATTGGAGGAGTTCTATAAAAAAGATCACACCTTCTACAAGATCATAGTTGGTGATTTTAATGCCAAGATAGGACCGAGAAGATCGGCTGAAGAACTCCACATCGGGACCCATGGCCTAGAATGGAACGAACAGGGTGAGAGACTATCTGAGTTCATCATGTCCACCAAGACTATTCATGGGAACTCACAGTTTCAGAAGGCTGAAGCGAAACGTTGGACATGGGAATCTCCTGGCGGACAGTTCCACAATGAAATTGACCACATCATCTTCAATCGATGGTTTTGTCTGACCGATGTTGCTGTCGTCCCCAAATTTCAGACAGGATCGGACCACCGTCTCCTTCGTGCAAAAATTCTACTTCCCGCAACGGGAGAAAAAGCTGCAATGTTTAAGAAGAGAAGTCCCAGAACGACCACCAACTGGGAACTCTTTGGCACCATTGCAGCAACATGGGAAGATACCATCATTGACGATATCAATGAAGAATACAACTGAATGGTTCAGCATCTCCATGATTGTGCGAAGAATGCCGAGAGAGAGAGAGAGAGAAAGACACAAAAGGACGCTTGTCTTCAGAAACTCTTGAGCTCATTCGCCAATGTGGCAAGGCGCGAGCCTCAGGAGACCAAATGCTAACATCCAAGCTTGCTAAAAGTTTAGAGAAGAGATGAAAGAAGACCTCAAAGACAGAAGAGCATAAATACTGGAAGATGCAGCAGAGACCGGAAAAGCATTCGCACCGCCCGCCTGTCCTTCGCCAACTATAAGACCAAGATGACTGCCCTCCGACGCCCTGATGGATCTATCACATCTTCCAGAAAGGCAATGGAGAAGATTATCCAGGATTTCTACTCAGATCTCTTTGATAGCCACATCCACCTGCCCACATACCGAATTCCACAGGAGGGATATGTCATTCCCAACGTTCTCCCTTCTGAAATCCGACATGCCATCTCGTCGGTAAAGAAGGGAACAGCACCAGGCCCAGACAAAGTCAGACCCGAACACCTGAAGAATCTGCCGTCGGTACTCATCAATACACTAGCTTGGCTTTTCACACGCTACCTGTCCAAATGCAAGGTGCCCTCCCAATGGAAAACCAGCCGAACATTCTACTGTTCAAGAAGGGAGACAGTCACAACATCGGCAACTATCGCCCCATCTGCCTGTTGTCCGTCATCTACAAACTGTTTACACGAGTCATCCTGAAGAGGATTAGCAGAACACTAGATGAAGGACAACCATGAGAGCAAGCAGGTTTCGGAAAGGATTCAGCACAATCGACCATATCCACACAGTAACCAAGCTCATTTAGGTTTGTAGGGAGTACAAGATGCCTCTCTGTCTTACATTCATTGATTTACAGAAAGCCTTTGATTCTGTGGAGACTGAAGCAGTCATCGAAGCCCTAGTCAAACAGGGCATTCAAACCCAATACATCAAGATCCTTCGTGAGCTGTATTACGGATTCACCACCAGGATCTCACCATTCTACAAAGAAGTGATCATTGATGTCAAAAGAGGGGTTCGACAGGGTGATACCATTTCACCAAAACTCTTCAGCGCCACCCTCGAGAACATCATAAGACAATTAGAATGGGAAGGAATGGGAGTGAAGATAGAAGGTAGGCAACTACACCACCTCCGCTTTGCTGATGACATCGTTCTAATAACACCAAACGTTAGCCAAGCGGCACAAGTGCTGGCTGACTTTGACCGAGAATGTGGAAAGATAGGTCTACAGCTGAATCTGAAGAAAACTATGTTTGTGAGAAATGAACTAGTTCCTGAGGCCCCATTCACTCTCAATGGAACAAACATCTCTGAATGCAGCAGTTATGTGCACCTAGGTCGAGAAGTCAACATGATGAACGACCTAAAACCTGAGCTGCGCAGGAGGAAGAGAGCAGCATGGAATGCCTTCAAAGGCATCGAAGAAATAGCTAAAAGGACAAAGAACCTCCGGCTCCAGGCACATCTTTTTGACTCCACCATTCTCCCTGCATTAACATACGCCTCAGAGTTCTGGGCCCTACGAAAGCAGGATGAGAATGCTATTCGGGTCTCCCAGAGAGGCATCGAAAGAGCTATGCTTGGAATATCACACCTCACTCAAGTGAGAGAAGGAATCAGGAGTTCTGACCTCTGTCGCTATTCCAGAATCAGGGACGCTGTCTCATTCTCCAAAGCTTCGAAAATCAGATGGGCTGGACATTTAATGCGATTTGGAGACAACCGCTGGACTAGAGCCGTTACCGACTGGATCCCACGGGATGTCAAAAGATCGTGGCCGCCCACCTACAAAATGGTCAGAATTCTTTGTTAAGACCCTGAAGGAATGATTTGAGGCTCTTCATATTCCTGAATCAACCAGATGCCATTAGGCTACATTGGCACGTGATAGGGTCCAATGGAAATGTTACTGGCGCCCGCTCGAGCAAATGGATGAATAACGGGATTCAAGTGATCAAGTGATCAAGTGATCATGTCCTAGGGGGACCATATGGGATGCCGTGGATGGAACCCTGGCCTGCACAGGCTGGCTGCATGCAAGGCAAATGCCCTACAGCTGGGCTATTGCTCTGGCCCTAGATACAAACTTAAAGTTAAATGAGATTATTGTAATCTGCCCTAGTCTGTTATAACTAGTTTACACATATAAAGAGATTAAGACAAACTCACTTAGGGCACTTGCCTTGTATGAGATTAACTCTGATTCCATCTTCAGCATCTCATATGACCTCTGAGTAGCTCTAGAAGAAATTCCTAAACTCAGAACCATAAATAACTTCTGAGCATGGCCAGTTGTGGTCTCAGAGTAAAAACGAAAAAAAACAACAAAAGGCCATGTGAAAACTCAAAGAGAAGGTGTTTATCTCTAATACAAGGAGTGAGGCTTGGAGAAAATAATCAACACTATTAACACCTTTATATTAGACTTTTAACCTCCAGAAGCAAGATAATTAATTCTGCTGTTTACTACATGTAGTCTATTGTACTTTTTTTGTGGAATCCTGGCAAAATAATACAAACTCTTAACAGAAAGAAAGCTCAGCCCTCTTGGTAAGAAACAGTATCATAACATTTCCTTTACACACAATTGTTTTCTTACTTAGTTTCCACATTACAGAAACTCAGGATAAACTTGTATTTAATTCTTTCAGACTCATTGCCATACAGCTCTATCAGTCTATGAATATGAATCACAGAAATTGATATACACATATCAATATTTTCATCTGTAATAAAAGCTATTACATTATTAAAAGGTATTATTTTTGAAAGGTGAGATTTATTTCTCTGGCATGTTAGTCATTTATTTTATCTTTATTGAATTACTTTGCTTACAATACTATGAATTTTTATTTAATTTCAGAACTCTATATATGTGTAATTATAACTACTCCCTCCACTAAAGTTCCAAATGTTACCCTACCTCCAAAACCAATATTTCCCAGAGCTAAGATGTACCTCAGTAGTAGAATACGGTCAAGTATATGCTTTATAAGTGTGAGGCCTCACATCACACATAAACAAATGCACACATACATGTATATATGTACACATACATGCAAGAACTTTCTTGCATATCTTATCATTCTTTCCACTTCATATTCCCTTTCCTTTTGGTAACCAAAATAGCTTTCAACCAAGTCTAGGAGTTAGTTTGTTATTTCTTGCAGTTCATTTGAATTAGAAAATCATATTCTACATTTTGTAAAAAAATTTAGTGAAAAACTGTAGCTGTCTTTCACTTCCTTACTTGTGCATATCATTATTATCTCAACATTTATTCATTTTGTGCCCAGAGAAAATTTTTTATCTCCTTTTTTAAACTACAATATTGTATTGAGTTGAGTATAAATATAACAGTTTCCGCACTAGTCTCATGTCACTGACTGTTTCGGTCTATTTTTATGTTTGTGCTATTGAGAATAATATTGCTGTTACACTGCAGTGGAAATAAAATGCTCGCTTGAACTAGTGTTATCATATTACACAATGAAAAGCAAGTATAAAGATCATTTTTAATGTTTTAATTAATTAATTTAAATTTTTTAATTTTTATGTTAAAATATATTTGTAAATATTTAACTAAAATGTGGAGAAAAATTAATTTTTATTATTGCTGCTCACACATTGTATAACCTGTAAATAATGGACCAAGCAGGATTTGGGCTTTTATGCAGGGGCCACAGATAACATTTTTGGAGACAGAAGCCCGTGGCTATCTCAAACTACACAACTATCTTTAAAAAAATGTGGTGCTTTGGATGTCCTGCATACATAAGCCTTGTCTAATGTTTATGCATTGTCAGAGGTTGACCTTATGTCCTTGTATATGCTATACACATATTCTACTCCTTGATGTACAATTTCTCATGCATCACAATCTGTTTTTATAATATGTATTTTTAATTATAAATGAGAGGAAATCAAAATAAAATTTGAATTATAAAATGTTAGTTTGTATACAAGTGCTTCATTTAAATTCAAACAATACTGGGGCACTGGAGGGATGGGTGCTGGAATACTGTATTACCAAGAACCAATTATGAACACCTTTGGAATTGTGTGTTTCACGGTGGTATAATAAAAAATAAAAAAATAAATTCAAACAATAAGATTATATGGTGATTCACAGTAGTTTTGGAGCATACTACAGATAAATCTTAGATAAAAAAATTCATTTTAGCAAGTATTTACTTAACTAGATAAGTATTCTATCTTCAATTATGTTAAAAGTAATATATAGAGTAATGTAAGAGTTTGGATCTTTAGCTCACTTTAACCAAAATAAGCAACTATCTATTTGAGTAGAGAGAATTTTTACTAAATTTTCCCAGTAAGAATAAATGCAATGGGCTTCCCAGCAGTCACATGAGTGACTGTAAGGTGATCTGCTCCCTGCAAAGCCCTCGTGCTGGGACAAGCACTAGAGTGAAATAGAGGGCAACTAAATTGAAATCCAGCAGAGACTGAAAAACCCGAATCTGAGGCTCTGTGCCAGGTTGTGGCCCATCCCCACTAGGTAAAACTGTGCTGAGGGCTTTAACTTCACAGCAGCAACTTAATCTTCCCTTCCATATTGCATTGAACTAAGTTCTTGGACTCTTCTACAAGAATCTCATAATAGCAGCCTAGCTAAACTAACAACAGTGGACCAATATAAAATACAGCATATGCCTCAAACTCAGAAAAATAATGGTGATCACAAGAATCAGTACTATCCTAATCTAAAATTAGCGCTAAATTCAAGACTAATAGCATGTCATCTGAATCAGTGCTAGAGGAATTAAATAGAGGAAGAAATAGTGGAGAAATAGTGGAACCATCAGTCAATAAAATACGGGACAGATTATACAGTACAGATAAAATGAAAACAGAAACGAAAACAAAAATGTCATCAATAAGAAATCAGTAGATTAAATGAAAAAATAATATATATATTATATATATGTATATACACACACACACACACACACACATATATATATATATATATATATATATATATAAAGGGGTTTTCATCCCTGGAAAGCCAAATATATATTTTTCTCCAGCACACATGGAACATTTTCCAAAATAGACCACATGCTGGGCCACAAAACATGCCTCAATAAAATCAAGAAGACAGAAATTGTGTCAACTATTCTTTCAGAACATGATGCACTGAAAATAGAAGTTAATTACAAACAGAAATGGAGAGTCAAATCAAACACCTGGAAATGAACAGCTCTCGCCTGAACGGCTAGTGAGCTATACTGGTACTCAAAGAAGAAATTAGAGATTCCTGGGAACAAATGAGAATGAATACAGGAGCTTCAGGACTTGTGGGACACAGCTAGAGCAGGTTAAGAAAAAGTTTATAGTTATGCAAGCATTCATCAGGAAGAAAGAAATGTCTCACAAAAATAATCTGACTTCAAGCTAACGTATTAGAAAATGAGCAACAAAAAGAGCCCAACTCAGGCAGGAAGAAGGAAATACAAAAGTTTGAGCAGAAATCAATGAGCTGGAATCCCCAAAACTTAATCTAAAAGTCAATGAATAATCTAAAAAGTCAATGAAACTAAGATCTGGTTCTTTGAAAAAATAAGCAAGATCAACAAAACCACTTACAAGACTCACAAAGCAAGGAGAAAGAGAACCTAGTAAATAGAATCAGATTAGAAGGAGGATATCACAACAGAAAATATAAAAATTCAAAATACATTCTGAGATTACTGAGAGAGTTTATATGCCAGAAAAGAAGAGAACCTAGAGAAAATGGACAAATTCCTAGATTCCTATAGCCTCCAAAGGCCGAATCAATAAGACTTGGAATATCTGAACAAGCCCATAACCATTAAGAAAATTGAAAAGGTAACCAAAAAGTCTTCCCAGTCATAAAAGCTGAGGTTGGGGGCTGGAGGCGATAGCATAGCCGGTAGGGCATTTGCCTTGCACAAGGCCGACCCGGTTCAATCCCCAGCATCCCATATGGTCCCCTGAGCACCACCAGGAGTAATTCCTGAGTGCAGAGCCAGGAGTAACCCTTGTGCATTGCCAGGTGTGACCCAAAAAGGACAAATAAATAAATAAACAAATAAATAAACAAATAAATAAATAAATAAATAAATAAATAAATAAAGCTGAGGTCCAGATGAATTCACTGATGAATTCTTCCAAACCTTTAAAGAGGACCTTTTTCCAGGCCTTTCCAAGATTTTCCAAGAAATAGAAGAAACATAAACACTCCCAAAGAATTTATATGGAACAAACGTCACCCTGATACCAAACACAGACAGAGACAACCCAAATAAAGAAAACTACAGAACAATATCCCGATGAACACAGATGCAAAGTTCTCCAATAAATACTAGCAAATAGAATCCTCAAAAGAGTGTACACCATGACCGAGTAGGATTCATCCATCAATACATCATCTCCTATAGAGCTACAGACTATGAGCTAAGTCCTCTGGGTCGCTGCCTGTGTCTTGTAGTTTACTTTGTACAGGTCCTTTACACACTTGGGTAAGTTGATTTCTAGGTATTTGATTTTCTGTGGCACAATTGTGAATGGAATATTTTCCTGAATATCCCTTTCTTCTCTTTCGTTATTTGTACATAGAAAAGCCACTGACTTTTGGGTGTTGATATTGTATCTTGCCACTCTACTATATGTATCTATTGTTTCTAGGAGTTTTTTGGTAGGGTTAGGGTTAGGGTTCTCTAGGTATAATATCATGCCATCTGCGAATAATTATAGCTTGACTTCTTCCTTGCCTATCTGGATGCCCTTAATGTCCTTTTCTTCTCTGATTGCTATGGCAAGTACTTCCAGTACTGTTTGAATAAAAGAGATGAGAGTGGGCAACCTTGGTTTGTCACAGGACCTTCTTGAACCCACCACTCACCCCCAGGATACTGCTTGAGCCTAGCTCCTTGTTATCTAGCCATCTGCATACACCACAATGCTCTGCAAAAATCCAAGACTAAATGTGCCTAAATGCGCCACCCTCGAGAACATCATGCAACAATTAGAATGCGAAGGAATGGGAGTGAAGATAGATGGTGGGCAACTACACCACCTCCGCTTTGCTGATGACATTGTTCTAATAACACCAAACATTAGCCAAGCGACACAAATGCTGGCTGACTTTGACCAAGATTGTGGAAAGATAGGTCTACAGCTGAATCTAAAAGAAAACTATGTTCATGAAGAATGAACTAGTTCCAGAGGCCCCATTCACTCTCAATGGAACAAACATCTCTGAATGCAGCAGTTATGTGTACCTAGGTCGAGAAATAAACATGATGAACGACCTAAAACCTGAGCTGCGCAGAGGAGGAAGAGAGCGGCATGGAATGCCTTCAAAGGCATCGAAGAAATAGCTAAAAGGGCAAAGAACCACCGGCTCCGGGCACATCTCTTTGACTCCACTGTTCTCCCTGCATTAACATACGCCTCAGAGACCTGGGCCCTACGAAAGCAGGATGAGAATGCTATTCGGGTCTCCCAGACAGGAATCGAAAGAGCTATGCTTGGAATATCACGCCTCACTCAAGTGAGGGAAGGAATCAGGAGTTCTGACCTCTGTTTCGCTATTCCAGAATCAGGGACGCTGTCTCATTTGCCAAGACATCGAAAATCAGATGGGCTGGACATGTAATGCGATTTGGAGACAACCGCTGGACTAGAGCCATTACCGACTGGATCCCACGGGACGCCAAAAGATCACGTGGCCGCCCACCTACAAGATGGTCAGACTTCCTTGTAAAGACCCTGAAGGAACGGTTTGAGGCTCTTCATATTCCTGAATCAACCAGATGCCATTGGGCTACATTGGCATGTGATAGGGTCCAATGGAAATGTTACTGGCACCCGCTTGAGCAAATCGATGAATAATGAGATTCAAGTGATCAAGTGATCAAATGTGCCTGTGAGGTGCTAACTCTGGAAGGGCTTGAGGGTCTGGACATGATATGAATAGCTGCTTTGTAATTTACTATGATGAAATGTGCTCCATGTGGTTCTTTGTCTAAAAATCTTATATAAGACTCTGATGTGGGGAACAAAGAAAATGTGTGTTGGACATGTAGTCACTGCCTCATTCTGAATGCACTATACTGTCTCAGTTCTTATGTCCACTAGAGACATAACAATTGGCTGCTCAAACCAGGGACTGAAGGAATTACGCACAAGTGAGTACTGCAGACCCAGAGTGATAGCACAGCAGGCAGGGTGTTTGCCTTACAAGTAGCTGAACCGGGTTCGATCCCTGGCATCCCATTTGGTCCCCAAGCACTGACAGGAGTAATTCCTGGGTGCAGAGCCAGGAGTAACCACTGAGCATTTTTCCCAAAAAAAGAAAAAAAATGTGAGTACTGCAGACAACATAAGTAAACTAGGGCAAAGCTTTTACTTTCACTTTTCTTCTATGCCAACTTCTTTCTGAACCAGGTGCCACATTGAAGTTTTGGTCTATGACATCAGTAAGTAAGATTGTACTGTCTGCAGCAAGTGACTACAGCAAGTGGAGTAAGGAAAGACTCTTCAACAAGTGGTGCTAGAAAAACTGGGTTGTTACAGTCAAAAAAAAAAAAAAACTTAGACCTCTAACACCATGCTCAAAATCCAATCAAAATGGATTAAAGATCTCAATATCAGACTAGCATCCATAAAGTATATCAGAGAAAACATAGGAAAAATCCACCATAACATTGAAGCTTAAGGCATCTTCAAATATGAAAAACCACAAACAAAACAACTGGAATCAAATAATATATGGGGCTACATGAAACAAAAAGCTTCTTCACCTCAAAAGAAATGGTGAGAAGTTACAAAGACAGATGAAGAAGTTGGAAAGAATATTCACCCAATGCCCACCTGATATGGGGTTATTATTCATAATATATAGGCACTGATGAAACTTTAAAAGAAGAAACACTCAAACCCATTATAAAATAGGGAGAAGAAATGAACAGAAACTTTCTCAAAGAAGAAATTTGAATGACTAAAAGGCATATGAAAAAAATGCTCATAATCACGCATCTTCAGGGAGATGCAAATTAAAAAATGAGATTTCATCTCACACCATAGGACTAGTACATATCTAAAAGATTAATAACACCTGTAATGGCATGGATGCAGGGAGAAAGAGTCTCTTATTCACTATTGGTGGGAATCCCAACTGGCCCAGCCATTTTGGAAAACAATATGGACATTCCTCAAAAATCTAGAAAATCAGCTCCCATTTAACCCAGCCATACCAGTCCTGGGAATATATCCTGGGAGGCCAAAAACACACAGTAGAAACAAATACAGAAATAAAGAAACAAAGAAAGAAAGCACCCATAGATGCAGGCTTGGGAGGGGGAATCTAGGGAAATTGGTGGTGGGAAATGTTCACTGGTGGAAAGATGAGTGCTGGAAGACTGTGAAACCCAATCATGAACAGTTTTGTAATTCTATTTCTCATGGTGGTTTTCACTTGTCACTTGTCTTCCCGTTCATCATCGATTTGCTCGAGTGGGCACCAGTAACATCTTCATATGTCCTCTCTCATACTAGTAGAGCCCAAGGGCATCTGCTTGCTCCACGAACATAAAGAGCCTCAAATCATTCCATCAGGTATTGGGAATGAGGTCTATAACTGTTACTGGTATTTGGCATATCAAATACGACACAGGTAGCTTGCCAGGCTCTGCTGTGTGGGTGGTATACTCTTGTAGTCACCTTTGATCTCTAGCATGTATTGATGAACTGTTCTGTGTTCAGCTTCTCTGCTGGGTGGAGTTCTGATGAGAGTGGGGGTATCCTCTGGCTTCTTGTGAGGCTCTGCTGGGGTGGCATGCCAGGGCGAGAACCCATCATCCCTTCCTGGAACTTCGTGTTTGGCTGGGCATAGGGAGAGCCGGTAGTAGCTCTGCCCCATGTTTGTGAGTCTCTGGATCAGCATACCTGGGCTGGGCTTGAAAAAGACTGCTGCAGGGTGTGTCTTGATGAGCAGGGCTGTGATCAGCTCTTCTTCTGGGTGGAGTTCTGATGAGAGGGGAGTCCAGATGTGGAAAATGGCGGCCCTCATGGAGTGGGGTTCCTCTGGCTTCTTGTGAGGCTCTGCTAGGGCAGCGGGCCAGGCTTAGAACCAGCCATCCCTCCCAGGCACCTCGTGATCAGCTGGGCAAAGGGAGAGCCAGATCCAGAGACTCACAGACATGGGGCAGAGCTGTATGGTGGTATTATAAAAAATAAATTAAATTAAAATAAAGCACGTAAGGTTATAAGAATAGATTCCTATTACAATGCTCTTAGATAACTGAAAATCAAACTTTGTTATTGATATTGTTAAACTGTATTATTCTATTTTGACTGAGCTCAATGCTTCTTTTGACTAAGACCCACAGCAAATTTATATATTGCATCTCACTCTGAGTAATGTAAATGTTTGCTTTTCTCTCTTTGCACCTTCAGTACTTTTTTGATGAGTCATGGCACTATGTTGGCTTGCATAAATCCAGACAGAAAGTCTTTTCTCTCTTTAACGTAGTCTACCCTTCCTACAGACAGGAAAGCCCACTATGGGACCCAAAATCCCTCTTCCAGGGGTTTTGAAAGAGTCAAAAGGAATTTGTAAATGAGATTAGAAGATATTTAATAGATACTGTTACAAGTACCCTACAAACCTCAGGAAGACCCTAGAGACAGGCTATTCAGTGGAGGAATGGAAATCAACTCTGATGATCTGCAAGGAGCTTGGAAACGACCGACCACTTGGAGCCATAACCTGAACAAGGAAAGCCACTGACATAGAGATTGTCATCAGCCCAAAAGAAGAATGTGGTTGGGCTGCTCTCTTTTCTTGAGGCCTCAGTGGCAGAGGACTGAGGCTACCACTAACTCTTTGTGGGACCTGATCTTCACATTATGATCAAGCCTGGGTAAATCTGATATGACAGGTAAAATGCTATTAGTGTTTTGCTGCTCTGTCTTAACCAATCCCTAAGACTCTCAGTAAATAGCAGGGTACCTCAAATGTAATATTCTCAAATATTACTATGTTAATGCAAATTAACTGGTAATAACCCACTAACAAAAGATTTTTTATCCCAACTAAGAAAGAGAAAGGGAGAAGCAAGACCTCCTCTGAATAGAATACCTCAAACATTATTGACATCTTTTTACTTTAAATTTGTTTAATTTACCTCAAAATTCAATGTTTTAGCCTATATTTTTCTAAAGTAAAAAAAACATTTTCAAAATCTGCTGAACCATAACAAAAAGTTGTGGTTTGGACAAACATTTGGACAAAGTTTCCTGGAAGAAAAATATTTGGGAGGCAGACATATTAGTATCATGAGGGCAAGGGTAACACTGTGTCATCTAAATGGAGAGCAAGAACCCATATCCGGTCCCTCTGCTACGTTTTCAGCACAGACTTATTGAAATAAGCAATGAAGCCATCAGCTCAGACAATTTAGGATATCAGGATTGAAGAGAGAAGTAGAAACTAGTAAACTTGGGTGAAACTGGTAATTCAAGGAATGGCATATTGCAGCTGAGAAAAATATGAGTAAATAGTAATCATAATTTTACCACTTTGGGCAGGTAAAAGCTTTGGCCAATAAAGAACAACAGTGCTCATTGCTATACATAAGCCTTTTACTCCAGAAAATGTTTTTTGGCCAGGCTTGTACTGTTGTCTTTTGCCACTGAAGTAAGTGAAAATTATTGGTCTTACATTCCCCCATCCTCCCCTTTAGGGAGAAGAGTCTGGGGTCAAATGGTGTCCTTTTTACCCATGATGCTCAACCCATGCCTGGACTGTGGGCACAAGAAGGTCCTACTCACCAAGAGGAGAGGGATTAAAAATGTTCATGACTGTGGTATGAGATTCCCTTACAGTTATGTACAGGACTCCCACCCTGTCTGCCTATTAAATCAGAGGCCTGGTCTACATCTTAACTGAAATCCCACAACACAGTATGCTCATGGACATGTTTACAGCCTGTTCTTTCCAGTTCATTTTTTAATCATCTTAAGGTTAGAAAAGACTAACTTGGGGGCCGGAGCAATAGCCCAGCGGGTAGGGCATTTGCCTTGCATGCAGCCTGCCTGTGCCGGCCTGGGTTCAATCCCCAGCATTCCATATACTCCCGAGTACCGCCAGGAGTAATTCCTGAGTGCAGAGCAAGGGAGTAACCCCTGAGCATTGCCGGGTGTGACCCCAAAAAAAGAAAAAGACTAACTTACATTTGTGTAAGCAAATATCTTACCGTAACTGTGCCTACACCCTCTCCATTGGGTGAGATGCAGAGGAAGAAAGGAAAGCTAATGAAGAGTAGAAACTACACCTTTCTTGATTGGGGACCATCAGGAAAATTCGTGAATGTTAGGAGGGCTTTAACTACTTGTTGTGTGACTATGTCACCAAGCCATCTGGAATGTATCTTGCACCCCAGATGGAATAATCTTGGAGGGAGTACAGTTTGAACTGATGGCACTGCATGATGGTGGACTTTCCAGGCCTTAGCAACCTTAGCTCAGATTAATGAAGGAAAAGAGGGACTTTTGTCCTGAACAATGGGACTTATGGAAATTGCCTGCCGCCTTTCGTCCTTTGGAGGCCTGGCATGGAAACTTGTCTGGTATGAAGAATTCAATGTCACATTATTGATTTATGTATATTGCCTCCTTTTATATACAAGCTTGTGTTAAAATGCACATTATAGCCATAGTATCAGGATCCCTACTATTTAATTACTCAGTGAAAAGTGTAATTTACTTGTAATTCCTATATTCTTTATACTTGTTTAAATGCATCTATTCCTTTTAAAAAGAAGTAGATTCCCTTAATGTTATGAAAACCAGAACACGTGTTTGGTTACAGGTAAATTGCACAGACCTTGGGAAGAGTTTCCTGATGCAAGACTAATATTTAGGGGTGGGAGCAATAGTCCAGCTGGTAGGGTGTTTGCCTTGCATGCGGCCGGCCCATGCCAGCCCAGGTTCGATTCCCGGCATCCCATATGGTCCCCAGAGCACCACCAGGAGTAATTCCTGAGTGCAGAGCCAGGAGAACCCCTGAGAATTGCCGGGTGGGACCTAAAAAAGCAAAAAACAAAAAATTCAGGTAATGGGCAAACTGCAGCAGAAGTCTTGGCATTTTATTCTGTGCGTTATAGCAGCCATCCTTGGTCCTATAGCTATCACAGTCATGCCAGCCATGGCTGGTGCCACAGTGTAAGCAACTGTTCAGGCATGCGACTATGCCCCGAGTTGGACAAAGTCATCTCGTATTCTGTGGAACCAACTTAACATACATGAGAAACTGAAGCACAAAGTTGGTGAATTGCAGGTAGCCATTCAATGGCTGGGAGATCAGTTTGTGGCTATGCAGCAGCGATTTTGTCGCACTATGGTTACAATACTACTATGTTTTGTATCACCCAGTTGAGGCCAATGGGGTGATTAAAGCTTGGGATCATATTAACTTTCACTTACAGGGTGTAAATACTAACATCTCTTTACATGTCCATAGACTGCAACATAAAGTTCTGGATCCCCTTTCAACTCGTTTTCCTGATTCTACTTTTTGATTATTTAGCAGGTGAAATTTCTTCTGCCCTTTCAGTAATGGATCCTCACAGTTGGTTTCAAAGTATTGCTCATGCTATTGCACCAAGTGTTGTTACATTGGTTTTATTTATTTATTTAGTTTTTACCTGCTACTGGTTGTGTTAAAAAAATTTTTTTGCAGGGATATTGTGGTTGTGCATTGTTTTTGGCCTTGTTTTTAAAAGGAAAAGGGGAGATGCTGTTGGAAGACAGCCATCTCCTATGGGAAGCTGCAGACTATGAGCTAAGCCCTGGGTCATGGGATTTGACTGTGAAAGTGAGTCACAGTGCATGAGGAACGCATTGAGACTCTCCCCCCAACCACACACACACACACACACACACACACACACACACACACATAGACATAGACAGGGAGCAGGGTATGGTTTGGACCTAGAGCCTTCTTCTCTTCAAAAATTCAAGGCTAAATGTGCCTGTGAAGAGTAAAACCTGGTATGTATTCATGGTCAGGGAAAGAGAAGACTAGCTCTTATAATAGCTTCGCCTGCTTCTATGTCTAAAAATCATATATAAGAACTTGATGTGGGGATTAAAGTTACTGCATGCTGGACATACAGTCACTGCCTCATTCTGGTCTCTCTATGCTGTCCCAGGCCTAGCATCTACTAGAGACATGACATGGCAATAGCCGGCATAGAAGGAAACATTCATATTTTGCAAATCTTCTTTAGATGTATCCAATATAGAAAACATTTTTATGAACTTTAAAATGTTTAAAAATTCTTTGCAATGTTTTAAGAATTTCTACAGATTATCTTTTTATTAATATTTAGTTATCACAAAGATAAATTTTGTCTTAACTAGTGATTATACCTATCAAGTTTACTAGCATGTGAGTTGTAGGTGATATATCAATGTGGTTTTCAAAACTGTCCATCAATCTCACTTGAAGAGTAAATCGTGAACAATTATCATTGAGCTACCAGCTGGATAAGTGGAAGCTGGATTTTCCAACAAAAATATACATAAATAGCAGAATTTATGTAGACCTTTTTCGCTAATATATTTATCTTGAGCCGTCTTTCCTAAAATAGATATCTATGACTAGACGTCTGGTAGTCATCTTGAAAATACCGAAAAAAATAATAATCAAAAATTAGAAGAAGCCTCATTTTCTGAAGACCTGGAAAGTAATTCTTGTATCAAACTTCCTACCACAGGTGTTCTTTTATGTGCAGAAATACTACTACTACTACTACTACTACTACTACTACTACTACTACTACTGCTGCTGCTGCTGCTGCTTCTACTACTATGTTTTCATTATATATAAGTCAATTGTTTTTAGGATTCAGCTAAAACATTTTTCCACAAAAAATAAATCATAGGTATATTATTTTTTACTTTTAGGAACCATTCCTGGTATTCAGAGGTCACTTCTGGCTCTGTACTTATCAACTACACCTAGCAGGATTATGCTGGGATTCAAACCATTTTTGTGACCACGGCTGCATGTAAGAGAAATACCTTACTCTCTATACCATTCCTTCTGGCCATGCCTTGCAAATACTTTTTCTTCTTTACCCACTAAACCTTCCAGTCTCACTCTCACTCACACACATTTTTACAATAAATTGTATGGAACTTCCTTATATTGGCAGACTTAAAAATCACATTAGAAATATTTCAGATCCAGAGGTCCATTCAAAATACATATATAATATATTTATTATTAGTACAAAATATTGTGGTATAAATATAATATAAAGTATAATATAGAATATACATTATATCAAATATATTTGAATAAATATATATATTTATATAAATATCATGTATATTTGAATGAAGTTTGGCATACAAAATTATTTATGTGTGTATATATATATAATATATCCAAATATATACAGTTACATACCAAATATATATAAATATATCTTTGAGTTTTACCTACCCTCTTTCTTCAATATTTCACATATTCTAATGGGCAACCTTAGAGCTAACAGACTTTCATTGCCGTATCTAAATCCCTGCGTTGATTTTACCTCTGAAGAGTGATTATTCATTCACACTGAAAATGATTGCAATGATCTCATTCTGACCCTTCTTCCATTTGAAACTGCAGTTGATGTGAATAAATAGGCTTCGACTGGAATGAAGAATTACTTAGATAGACGATCAATGGTTAGGGAGCCTCATGAATTCACCACTATTGAAGTTTAAAAATAAAGTTGCTGAAGAAAATTTAAAAACGAATATAAATGTTAAAAACACTATCGGTAATGAGATAAAATGCTAGCATTGAATCTTTTTAGAAAAGAATTAGAAATTATATATGGCCATGAAAATATTATGTTTCAAAAGACCTATTCAAAATAAATGGTATAAAACTATGTTTAGAGACCTTTTTATGATTATAAAATAAATGTATTCCTTACATAACAATGCACCTAGCAGAAATAAAATGCAAAAATTATTTTCATATGTAAGTTCTCCTATGATTATTAAGGGAAAATATGAAGGTATGTACAATAAAATTATTCTAAAAGTCCATTAAGAGTGGTGGTATGAAAAATATCAATTACAGTATCATATAAATTGAAATGCAATCAACTACTATTAATAATGTGATAATCATTTTATCAAAATTAAAGGATGATAAATTTGCAAAAACAAGCAATTACACAAAACAGTAATATTTGAAGCTATAATTTAGAGAAAAGTGATTAAAGCACTATAAGTGCTAAGAAAATATCATTGCTAATAGACATATAAAATACAATAAAGGAAGAATTAATTTTTAGGAATTAAAAAGTGTAACATGAGTATCAGGTTCATTTTTATTGCCATTATATATGTTTTGCCTTTCATTTTGACACTGGAGAAAAAGAAATATATGCTGTAGACTTCAATGTTACATAATTCTTTACATAGTGCCAGAAAGAATAAAAAGACAGAAATGGTGATCATACATAAATTAAGAAAATTGATTTCTCTCCTCTCAGTTGTGAGAGAATTAAAGGAGGCTAAAAATTAATGAGACCTGTGGTAAGAAATAAGTGACCATGTAGTGCTGCCTTCAGCTCAAAATTATTTCAGCACATTATCATTCTCAAACTCTGCCAGGAAAGGAAGGCAGAATGGAAATATGTAAAATATGATTTTGTGTGATTTATATGCTGTACAGTTTACAGAATAAGAATCTGAAAATTTTGCTTATTAAATCTTTCCACCTGCATAAAGATAATCATCTTGAACTTGTTTGTAGGCTATATTTCCATATGGTTGTAGATAGCAACCATAGGCATCTTCAAATATCACTTCAAACAATATTCTCAGTACTTCAGAAACCCTTAGTATACTTTCTCAGATATCTCAAGTCAGAGTTTTTAAGTCCTAAGCTCAAGAACTAATCTTGAAAATGAAACTATTAGATAGACTTACACCAATGATATAATGATGTTTTGACTCAGGTTGGAGACTAAGCATAGCAATAAATTGTGTGGTATTTTTTTAATCAGAGAGTATTAAATAACAAAATGGCATTAGTATCACTTGTTCTACTTCTTTGCTACCTCAAAAATTTCTAAATATTATTTCTTTTCTGATGTTGTTTGTCTTCAGGGAAGTAGTATAACACTATAAGACAAATTTGCCTTTGTTCTTTTAGTTTTTCCTCATTCTAAAGAAAAAATTAGCTTACTTCATTAAACAAAAAATTTAAAGAATTGAATTCCTGTCAAAAAATTCTGATGCCAGCTATGTTGAACAAAGAAAATATCTCCAAGGAATTTTTCTGAGACTATTTTAAGGTGGAAACTATATGAGAGTAAAAGTATGAATTCTAGAGGGAAAAAAGTTTAAGGGCCTACTCTAGAAAATGATCACCCAGATTATGATAGATTAGGTTTCTGTTTTCAATCCCAAGAGAAACAACTAAGACTTGTAAGGAAAGATGCAATGTAAGATAGCGCTACAACTCAGAATGAAACTGAATAACCCTTGACACTTCCCGGATAGCACTATAGTGAATGTGAGGATACCTTTTCTAGCAGAGAAAAAGTCCTGAAGATTTGATCAGGATGCTGGTCTACCAGGACTCCTTCAGAAGACATAGAGGAAACAGATCAAAAGCACACACCCTTGATACTGAAATTAACCATATAGAAAAAAATAACTGTACTCCCTGAGTGTCTAGGGAGGAAGGGGAACAACAGAAAAGAAAAAAAAGCTCTAAGCAAATTTTAGGACTGACTTCATGAAACTCCCTGACAATATACTCACTATTGAGTCTCAGATCTGGGCCTCCACAGAAGTGTAATATCAGTCATGTCACAAATATAAACTATTTATTTATTCTCCTTGGCATGTAATTGAAAGGCTAAAACCTCTGTGCCTCTCTCTTGCCCTGCTGACATAGCAACCACTTTGTCTAAATATCTACTAAAGCTAGCAGAAATCTCTACCTAAAAAATGTTGAAATAAAGGCATAGCACCTGCTGTAAAACTTAAACTCTCTAATTTGCTGATCCAGTTTTGTAGAAACACATAAGATATTTTAATTAGAAAAAAGCAGATAAAAGACAAAACACATAGCTCTTTGAGACTCAAGGATATTATAAGATATCACAAGGAAGAAGCAACTCTCTAGAACTCAAACATAAATCTATGGTAGATTATATCTTCCATTCAGAATTCAAAATGCTATTAATTAAGAAACTAAAAAGTAGAAGAAAATTCATGAAACATCTTAAAGTAACACAAGAGAGCAATTAATCAGAGATAAAATAAAATTCAGAAAATAAACAAATTACCTCATAAATTGAATGACCAAATTGGAAGTTGAATTATTTAAGCAAATACAGAAATTTGGGATAGAAACTGAACAATAAATAAACTCAAGAATGTCAGAGAAAGTTACAGAAACATAATGAACTAAACCTAGGGAGAAAATTAGTGAGCTGGAAAAAAGAGTATATACAAATGACTAGATGAAGGAATAAGGA
Organism: Cryptotis parvus; assembly: GCA_021461705.1. Taxonomy (NCBI): domain Eukaryota; kingdom Metazoa; phylum Chordata; class Mammalia; order Eulipotyphla; family Soricidae; genus Cryptotis; species Cryptotis parvus. The sequence goes on from JAJIBD010038624.1 coordinate 34,028, forward strand.
AGATAAAAAATAAACATTAAAAAAACTGTCTTAATCTTTTAGTAAAGACTTATAAGTATTATGTAAGTGTACTTACATTATAGTTATAAGTATACTGTGTCATTATCCTTATAAGTATAAGGATAATTAATATTGATCACTTGATCACTTGATCACTTGAATCCCATTATTCATCGATTTGCTTGAGCGGGTGCCAGTAACATTTCCATTGGAAAATATCACGTGCCAATGTAGCCCAATGGCATCCGGTTGATTCAGGAATATGAAGAGCCTCAAACCGTTCCTTCAGGGTCTTAACAAGGAAGTCTGACCATCTTGTGGGTGGGGAGCCACGTGATATTTTGACATCCCGTGGGATCCAGTAGGTAACAGCTCTAGTCCAGCGGTCATCTGCAAATCGCATTACATGTCTAGCCCATCTGATTTTCGATGCCTTGGCAAACGAGACAGTGTCCCTGATTCTGGAATAGCGATGGAGATCAGAACTCCGGATTCCTTCCCTCACTTGAGTGAGGCATGATATTCCAAGCATAGCTCTTTCAATTCCTCTCTGGGAATAGCATTCTCATGCTGCTTTCGTGAGGCGCAGGTCTCTGAGGCGTATGTTAATGCAGGGAGAACGGTGGAGTCAAAGAGACTCCAGCCCAGAGCTGGAGGTTCTTTGTCCTTTTAGCTATTTCTTGATGCCTTTGAAGGCATTCCATGCCACTCTCTTCCTCCTCGCAGCTCATTTGTTAGGTTTTTCGTCATGTGACTTCTCGACCTAGGTATTTAATATTACAGAAATAGAAATAGAGAGAATTGACCAGAGAGCAAACTCAGGAGAATAACTGAAAATACATATCCATGTGAAGATAATATAACACATAGTTATTTAAATGTAAAATTACCTAATACAATACACAAAGAAGTAAAAATGTCAAACTTCAGACCGAAAAAGAATGGCTAGAGATGAAAAGCAGGTATAGTGCATTCCTATGGAGGCCTTCATTAGAATTTTCAGTATAAACACTAAAGGCCAAGAAAGAACTTGCCAGGAGTCCTTCTTTAGCACAAAGCGAGGAGTAAACTCTGAACACAGCCAACACAGCCCGCTGTGGCCAAAAAACTGAAACAAACAAAATTGAATACAGGGACAGAATCTAGCACTTTGATCACTTTTCACTTGACATCCCATTATTCATCGATTTGCTCAAGCGAGTGGCAGTATCATATCCATTTGACCCTATCATGTCCCAGTATAGCCCAATGGCATCTGCTTGCTTCAGGAATATGAAGTGCTTCAAACTGTTCATTCAGGGTCTTGACAAAGAAGTCTGACTATCTTGTAGGTGGGTGTCCATGTGTACTTTGACATCATGTGGTATCCAGTCAGTAACGGCTCTAGTCCAGCAGTCAAATCCAAATCGCATTACATGTCCAGCCCTTCTGATATGTAATGCCTTGGCAAACGAGACAGTGTCCCTATCTCTGGACCAGCCCATCTGATTTTTGATGCCTTGGCAAATGAGACAGCATCCCTGAATCTGGAACATCGACAAATTTCAGAACTCAAGATTTCTTCTCTCACTTGAGTGAGGCGTAATATTCCAAGCATAGCTCTTTTGATTCCTCTTTGTCAGAACCTAATACCATTCTATCCTGCTTTCATAGGGCCTAGGTCTCTGAGAGACGTAAGTTAATGAAGGGAGAAACGGTGGAGTCAAAGATATGTGCCCAGAGCCAGAGGTTCTTTGTTCGTTTAGCTATTTCTTCAATGCTCTTGAAGGTGTTTCATGATGCTTTCATCCCCTGCGCAGCTCAGGTTTTAGGTCGTTCATCATGTTGAGTTCTTGACCTAGGTACACATAACTGCTGCATTCATAGATGTTGTTCCATTGAGAGTGAATGGGGCCTCTGGAACTAGTTCGTTTTTCATTAACATTGTTTTGTTTAGATTCAGCTGCAGACCTATCTTTCCACATTCTTGGTCGAAGTCAGCCAGCATTTGTTCTGCTTGACTAATGTTTGGTGTTATTAGAACATCAGGTGTTATTAGAACAACATTTGTGTCATCAGCGAAGCAGAGGTGGTGTAGTTGCCGACCATCTATCTTCACTCCTATTCCTTCCCGTTCTAATTATTGCATGATGCTCTCGAAGGTGGCACTGAAGAGATTCGGGAAAAATAGTATCATCTTGCTGAAACACTCTTGACATCAATAATCACTTTCTGGTCGAATGGTGAGATCCTGGTGGTGAATCTGTAATACAGCTCATGAAGGATCTTGATGTATTGGATTTGAACACCCTGTTTGTCTTCAGCTTAGATACTGCTTCGGTCTCAACAGAATCAAATGCTTTCTTTAAATCAATGAACGTGAGACAGGGCAGCATCTTGAACTCCCTACAACCTCAATGAGTATGGTTACCGTGCGGGTATGGTCTATTTTGATGAATCCTTTTTTGGAAGACAGCTTGATCTCATGGCTGTCTTTCATCTAATGTTCTTCCAATCCTGTTCAGGATGACTTGAGTGAAGTAGTTTTTAGATGATGAAAAACCAGCAGATGTCTCCCTTCTTGAACAGTAGAACTGCCCTGCTGGTTTTCCAATGGGAGGTCACCTTGCATTCAGACAGGTAGCTTGTGAAGAGCTGAGCCAGTGTATTGAGGAGTACTAAAGGCAGATTCTTCAGGTGTTTAGGTCTGACTTTGTCTGGGCTGGGTGCTGTTTGCTTCTCTGCCAACAAAATGGCATGTCAGATTTCAGAAGGGAGAACATTGTGAACAACATATTCATCCTATGGAATTTGGTGTGTGGGCAGGTTGACATGGCTATTAAAGATATCTGAATAGAAGTCATGTATAATATTCTCCATTACCTTTCTGAAAGATGTGATAGGTCCATCAGGATTTCTGAGGGCATTCATCTTTTTCATACAGTTGGTGAAGGACAGGCCGGTGTTATGAATACTTTTCTGGCCCTTACTGTATCAGTCAGTATTTCTGCTCTTCTCTCTTTGAGGTCTTCCTTTATTGCTTCTCTGCATTGCTTTGTGAGCTTGGATCTTAGCATTTGGCCACCTGAGGCCCCCTGCCTTACCATTTTAGTGAATAAGCTCGAGGTTTTTTGAAGACAGGCGTCCTTTGTGTCTTTCTTTCTCTGGGAGTTTTTTGCACAATCATTTAAGTACTGAACCAGTCGATTGTATTCTTCAACGATGTTGTTTTTTTTTTCCCCCAAGGATTGCTTTAGTTATTGGTGGGGGTTTATTATTCCATATTAATTCCTGGAGTGTTTGGTCATTTTCTTTGAAGAGTAGCATGGGTATCCTTATAGGATTGACTATATCGCATTGAATCTGTATAAAGTTCTAGGGAGTATTACAATTTTGATAAAGTTATTTCTCCCTACCCATGAGCAGGGAATTTGTTTCAATTTCCTCTTGTCCTCTTTTATGTCTTAGAGCAGTGTTTTATTGTTTTCCTTGTACAGGTCCTTTACACTCTTCGTTAAGTTGATTCCTAGGTATTTTATTTTCCATGGCACAAAGTGAATGGAATCGCCTTCTTAATATCCTTTCTTCTCTTTCATTATTTGTATATAGGAAAGAAACTGTTTTTGGGAATTGATTTTGTACCCTGTCACTCTACTATAGGTATCTATACTTTCTAGGAGCTTTTGGTGGAAAGCTTAGGGTTCTTTAAGTATAATATCATGTCATCTGCAAATAGTGATAGCTTGACGTTATTCCTTGCCTATCTGGATGCCCTTAATGTCCTTTCCTTCTCTAGTTGCTGTGGAAAGTACTTCCAGTACTATCACTGTCTATAACATTGTCTTGACTTAGTTCATCGATTTGCTCAAGCAAGCACCATAACATCTCCATATGTCCTGTCACAAGCAAGTGTAGCTCAAGGGCATCTGCTTGCTCCAGGGACAGGAAGAGCCTCAAACCATTCTTCAGGTCATGGAATAGAGGTCCATAATTGTTACTAGTGTTTGGCATAGCAAATAAAACATGGGTAGCTTGCCAGACTCTGCTGTACTAAATCAAATAGATGTGGTGAGAGTAGGCAACCTTGTCTTGTCCTTGACTTTAAGGGGAATGCTTTCAGTTTTTCCCCACTGAGAATGATACTGGCTGTGGGCTTTTGTCAGATGGTCTTCACTCTACTGAGGAAGGATCCTTCAATTACCACATGGAAATGCAAATAGCATAAATAAATTAGTTGTTTTCAGCCTAACAATTTGGGATATTTTACTTTTATATTTTCTACAGTGGTTAATAGTTCTAAATATCTGAGAAATCTCTTGACAAATGGAATGCTGGACTCTGTAGTTCTATTTTTGATATTAAATATTTTCATCATAATAAGTGACAAAAAGATGGGGCCGGAGTGATAGCCCAGCAGGTAGGGTGTTTGCCTTGAATGCGTCTGGCCCATAACAGCCAGGGTTCGATCCCGGCATCCCATATTGTTGCAGAACTCCTAAGCCCTGGATTGCCTCCTGCAGGTCACTTAATAGATAAGGGGGTAGACTAAATGTGCCAGTTTATCTGACCATGCATTCTATACAAGCTGGTATAAATATTCTCTCATGCTACCACAATCATCGTGGGACTAGCTAGATCTTACCAGCATATTTGCCTGGCCATGCTGGATCTCTAAGTAATTAGACCAGAAAGAAATGCTGTTTGCCTCAAAATAAGCAAGCATGGCTCCCTGATAACTCAAAGGCAACTAAAATACAAAACTAAATGAAGTAGATGAGACTCTTGTGAAGGCTTGGAGAAATATTTAACTGGCATTAGTATAGTCTTTGGTACAGAGACATGCCATCTCAGAAACCCCCCTTTCTACCCTATAAAGACATTTCCAGCAGATGTTGGCTCAAGACATTAGGTGAGGTGCTGGGAGAAATTACTTGAGGGCATTTGACCCTCCCTGCTAGGGGAAGTTACATTTAGCTTATATCTCCTCCCAGCTCTGCTAGGAGGCTTTGAATTAGCTCTGGGTCCTTGTAATCAGACAGAAGGCCTCCTGAAGTTGCTACATTTCTATAGAGATATTTTCCTGTTTTCATATCTAGATAGCCCAGCCCAGAATGTGCCAGGCTGGGGAGTTTGGGCAGATTTCTAGCTATAAAATAAGCTGCAAGAAGAAAGAAGTCTCTCTTTTCCCCTTTTGCCATTTTTCCCAACACCAAATCCCTTGGTGTTTTGCTTCTCTGTCCTCTCCATTCTCTGTTGGGCCTCAACACGTGATGGCAGCCATCTTGGCCTACACCTGGCTGGGGCCTAACTGGGAACCCAGAGTCCAGAGTTTTTTCTCTGCTCTTGGATTGTATATTGGAACCTGTGATAGTAAAGCCCTTTTTAAAACTGCATCGGTTCCTGAGTTTTCATCCATTCCCGCCCGGCTTCAGAGGTAGACGGGAACTCACTTCCCGGCACTGTCGGGGACCCCAGCGGCTTCCCCCTACACCATATGGTCCCCTGAGCACAGCCAGGAGTAATTCCTGAGTGCAGAGCCAGGAGAAACCCCTGAGCATTTTCGGGTGTGACCAAAAGCAAAAAGAAAATAAATAAAAAAATAAGTGACAAAAGAATAACATAATATGTGTAATTTGAGGATACAAATGTGCCAGTAAATAAATAAAATATGAGAAATTAGGGAAAGCATTCATAAAATGAAATGGAGTTACAGAGAACTTATTTTTCATAAGCTGCCATTGGATGATTATAAGCTAGTGAGTAACCATATAACCCTATCTCTGCTACATAGTTTCCTTTTATATGAGCTTTCTGAAAAATAAATAACAGATGGAAAATATTGGTAAAATTCCCTGGAGCAATCAGGAAATTTGTACCATAGCTTAAATAAATTAATGAATTCAATCAGCTAACTACTCTGTTAACAAACACAATGAAATTGAAAATGAATGAAATATTAATAAATGAGTGAACATATGATTAAATACAGTTAAATATGTTAGTTTGTAAATCTTTTAGCACGATTTCAAAGACATGTTATGAATATGATTAAATATTAGAAATATTGTTAGCATTTCTTTATCTTTCACTGGTATAGTCTATTTTAAATTATTTCATAATAGTCCATAATAAAGTTAATATTTATTGAATGGTCTAATAATTAATTTGTGATGTCTTTAGCTTCAATTTCGTGAAGGGTTTTTCCTATATTTTCTTCGATGTACTTTATGGATTCTGGTCTGATATTGAGATCTTTAATCCATTTTGATCTGATTTTTGTGCATGGTAATAGACAGAGGTATAGATTCATTTTTTTACATGGGGCTACCCAGTTTTCCCAGCACCACTTGTTGAAGAGGCTTTCCTTGCTTCATTTCATATTTTTTGCTCCTTTATTGGAGATTCATTGTTCATGTATTTGTGGCTGGTTGTCAGGATACTCCACTCTACTCCATAGCTCTACAGGTTAATTTTTATTCCAACACAATACTGTTTTAATTACCACTATTTTGTAGTAGAGTTTGAAGTTGGGAAAGGTGATGCCTCCCATCTTCTTTTTCCTAAGGATTGCTTTAGTTATCCGAGGGGGTTTGTTATTCCATACAAATTTCAGAATTGTTTGGTCAATTTCTTTGAACAATTTTATGGGTATCCTTATAGGGATGGCATTGAATTTGTATAAAGCTCTAGGGAGTATTACCATTTTGATAACATTGATTCTCCCAATCCATGAGCAAGGAATGTGTTTCCACTTCCTTGTGTCCTCTTTTATTTCTTGAAGTAATGTTCTGTAGTTCTCTTTGTAGAGGTCCTTTACGTTCTTCGTTAAACTGATTCCTAGGTATTTAATTTTCTGTGGCACAATTGTGAACGAGACCGTGTTCTTAATATCCCTTTCCTCTCTTTTGTTATTTGTATATAGGAAAGCCACTGACTTTTGGGTATTGATTTTGTACCCTGCCACTCTACTATAAGCGTCTATTGTTTCTAGGAGTTTTTGGTAGTTTTTGGTAGAGAGTTTAGGGTTCTCTAGGTATAATATCATGTCATCTGCGAATAGTGATAGCTTGATTTCTTCCTTGCCTATCTGGATGACCTTAATGTCCTTTTCTTCTCTGACTGTTATGGCAAGTATTTCCAGTACTATATTGAATAAAAGAGTTGAAAGGGGCGTAACTGTGTCTTGTCCCTGATCTTAGGGGGAAGGCTTTCAATTTTTCCCCATTTGAATGATACTCGCTGTTTACTTTTGGTAGATAGCTCTCACTATCTTGAGGAAGGTTCCTTCAATTCCCATTTTTTGGAGGGTTTTAATCATGAACAGTGCTGGATCTTGTCAAATGCTTTCTTTGCATCTATTGATATGGTCATATGTTTTTTTTTTTTGATTGATGATGTATTATGTTGATTGACTTGCGAATGTTGAACCATCCTTGCATTCCGGGATGAATCCTACTTGGTCATGATGAATCATCTTTTTGATGAGTCTTTGGATTCTGTTTGCTAGTATTTTGTTGAAGATCTTAGCATCTGTGTTCATCAGGGAGATTGGTCTATAGTTTTTTTTTTTTCTTTGTGTTATCTCTTCCTGCTTTGGGTATGAGGGTGACCTGTGACTCATAGAAACTGTTTGGGAGCATTTCTATTTCTCCTATTTCCTGGAAGAGCTTGAAAAGGACTGGAGTAGGTCCTCATTAAAAGTTTGGTGGAATTCACTAATGAATCCATCTGGACCTGGGCTTTTGTGTTTGGGCAGAATTTTAATTACTGTATCAATTTCCTCGATGTTGATAGGCATATTCAGGTACTACAGGTTGAAGGAATGGTTTGAGGGTCTTCATGCTCCTGGAGAAAGCAATGCCCTTGGGCTACACTAGCATGTGACAGGACATATGGAGATGTTACTGGTGCCCGCTCAAGCAAATCGATGAACAATGGGAAGACAAGTGATAGAAGTGATCATTTATAATTACTATAAGTCCAATTAAGATGTTCCTGTTCAAATAAATCTGATAAAATTTAAATACTATTAAATTTGCTATATACTATAAGTAAATACAATATTGTATATAAATATGTATACATATTATTATGAATTATGTCTTATCCTATAATATGCACTTTTACTATATAATATACATCATATATTTTATTATATATAAATTGCTATAAATGTGTTTTTATTTCTTGTAATACGTTATATACTCTGAAGAGTAAAACATAAGTATTCATATTAGAAGTAATTCTAGATAGATTTTCCCATCAAAAATGTATGGAAGCATGCAATTATGCCTTAAATCTAAATATATATTTCATTACATATAAAATGTAATATATATTATATATAATGAACATGGAATATCTATTAACCCACAAATTTTATCAAAATATTGTATAGCAATGTTTACATTTTTAATAATATTACTAATGGTCATTATAAAAACAAGTCATTCATAACTGTAAGAACTTTAAAGGTGGGGCAAGAGCGACAGCACTGCTGATGGGGTATTTGCCTTGAAAGTGGCTAACGTGGAACATGGAAAATCTATTAACCAACAAATTTTATCAAAATATTGTATAGCAATGTTTACATTTTTGATAATATTACTAATGGTCATTATAAAAACAAGTCATTCATAACTGTAAGAACTTTTAATGGTGGGGCAAGAACAATAGTCATGATGATGGGTTATTTGCCTTGCAAGTGACTAACCATGGTACGTTCCCTGGCATCCAATATGGTCCCCTAAGCACAGACAGGAGTAATTCCTGTGTGTAGTGACAGGAGTAATCATTTAGTATGTCTGGCTGTGACTCAAAATGCCAAAAAATAAAAAACTTCAAAGATGATATTATGCATCCAAACTGTAAATGGTGCCTTCACCTTCTCTATTTTAGTTATATTCTTTGACTATTTGCATGATCTTACCAGAAATCAAGTTTTATCCGCCTATCTCAAAAAAGTTCAATATTTATATCTTCCAAGACCCTTTATTTTCTATGTTACCATTTTCTTTCTTATTATAACATCTATTTCAGCCAGTTATTCTTAAAAAGTCATTTCCAGTTTGACTTTTTGAACTCCAGATGAACACAGATTCTTATCAGTATGACAATAGAATGAAGAAAAAGAACAAGAATGCACACACAAAATATATACACTTCATTGCAAAAATCCATACAGTCACAAACACACCGATAAATGATTCTAAGAAGAAAAAAATTGTATGCCACTTGCCAATCCTAAACATAAAAATATCTCATTCATAGTTTGCTTTTTGCCCTGCATATCCCATAAGATAAAAATAATTCTTAAAATGCTGATTATTGCAGCTTCCCGGGTGAGGTGAGGTTAGCGCTAACTCATGCAGAGGCAGAAAATGTTTTAGAATTGAGCAGTTGCCCTGCACAGTGCTGCAGATGTGCAAGGACAAGTGAGAACTACAAATCCCAGAATTCCAAAACTGGAAAGTGACTGAACCTGAACACTTTGGAACTGCATATACCCAAGATGATCGTGGGTGTGGCTTTCTGGGCAGTGCCACTCCTGTGACCACAATTTAATTCTCCCTTAAAAGGGAAGAGGAAGCAACCATCTGAGCATTGCCAGAGTTCTATGTGACCCTAAGAGAGAAATAGTGCTTCAGGAGAATCCACATCTAGACTACAACAGCATTATGGCAGAAAAAAGTGCAGATCCTCACCGTGAAGAAGGGTTGAAGACTTCCTGGATCATTAACAAGGAACAACCAGATACATAATCTCTCTAACAATTCGGTGAGGAAATGGTGAGGATGTTTAATTATCTCAAATAAACAGTGGAACAGATATCCAAAAAATACAGGAGAATATGAAAGAAACAGTGGAACAGGCAGCCAGTAAAATACACAAGGAAATGAGAGCAGAAATACGAACACTGCAAACAGAAATGTCATCCATTAAACAATTAGAAATAAAAAAGAGCAATGGGTGCCCTCAACAGAAGAATGGCAGCATCTGAAGACAGAATCAGTGAGAACAGGGATGAGATTAAGGAAGCAGTCAGGCAAATACAGAAGATAAAAAAAAGACCAAAAATAGCTTGGCAGCAAGCTAGAGAACATGGAATGAATTTAAGAGGAACAGCATAAGAAGAATCCTCAGAGTTCCACAGGGACAGGGAGACATCTCCAAGTATGTAGGAAGAGTTATAGACATCATTGCAGAAAAGTTCCCAGAAGTAAAGAATTCAGGCATCCAGATTCAAGAAGCCTGAGGGTCCTACTTAAAAGAGATCCTAATAAAAAGACACAAGGCATATCTAGTCATAATGACAGATGCCATTATGATGCACTACTGCAAGTGGCAAGATCAAAGTAGAAAATACAAAAGGCACATCCCTTCAATTTACAACAGACCTATCAGATGAAACCCTCCAAGCTTGAAGGCAGTGGTGGGATACAGTGAAAAACTCAATGAAATGAAGGAATCAGCATGAATTCTTTACCCAGCTAGAATCACATACAGATATGAAGGAAAGATACACAATTTGTGGGTAAACAGCAGCTTCATAGACTCAAAATCAACTTTGAAAGATGAACTGAAGGAGTTAACTGAAAAAGTAGAAAAAGCACAACAAACCTACAAAGAAAGATGGCACAACATCCCATGACAATAATCTCTCTCAATGTCAATGATCTAAATGCAACAGTTAAGAGACATAGAATGGCAAAATGGATCAAAAGCCTGAACCCAACATTCTTCTGCCTTCAAGAAATGAATTTGAACATAAGAGCAAACACAAACTTAAAGGGTGAAAAACAATTCTTTGCACAAATAACTCCTCCTAAAAGATTGGGGTGGCCATACTAGTAGTGGACAACATAGATTTCAGGCTAAAAAAAGTTAGAAGGGATAGTAAAGGCCATTTCTTAATAATTAAGGAATATGAAAATCAGGAAGCAATTAAATACTTAAAACAACTGCTAATAGACTTCAAGGAAGACATTGATAGCAGCACAATTATAGTTGGAGACTTCAACATTATTTTGTCAACTCTTGATAGACAATGAGACTGAAACTCATCAAGGAAATACTGGAACTCAAGGAAGAAATGGAAGAGAAGGCTAGTACATATATACAGGGCCTTTCATCCCCAAGAAGCTGAATATACTTTTTTTTCTCCAGTGCACATGTAACTTTCTCCCAGTTAGATCACATGTTGGGCCACAAGACACACCTCAATAAAATCAAGATAGAAATTGTGTCATGTCAACTATTTATTCAGACCACGATGCACTGAAAATGGAAGTTAATCACACACAGACATTGTGAGTCTGCGGGAAAACACTGAGGCGCCTCACACAAAATCCAGGAGCAGGGTCAGGTATCTCCTTCTGTTTCAGGGAATTGGCAGCCGGCAGACGGAGAAAGATGCAAGAATCTGGCGAGGTGTCAAAATGCTTTACTTAACACAGTTTCAGACATACAAATCAGCAATAGGGAAAATTCTGAACTTATGATTCACAGCTGGGCCCTGGCCATGTGTAGGCCAAGATGGCAGCCATCACGTATTAAGGCCCTGCAGAGAGGACACTGTAAAGCAGTGCCAGCAGAAAGAGGGGAAAAGGAGAGAACACCCAAGAGAGTGAGCCCCAAAAGAGCAAGAAGAGAGGAAGCAACCTAGTTTTATATCCCTGAAAAAGCTGACCTCCCACTGGAAGGGAAAAGCTATCAGGGTCAAATGCCTTCAGGTAATTTCTCCTAAAACCTTACCTAGGCCCTTTGAGATGTTAATGACACCCAGCCAAGATCTGCCTAGGCATTGCCTTTGCAAAGTAGAGAGGAGGGGCTTCTGAGATGATCTGTATCTCAGAATACAAAGGCATGCATCTGTACCAAAAATATACTATAGCCAGTTAAATATTTCTCCAAGCTTTCACAAAAGTCTCGCCTTTACTTCATGGTATTTCTGTATATTAGCTTTGAGTTATCAGAGAGGAATGTTTGCTGGCTTGGAGACAAACAGCATTTCTATCTGGTCTAATTACTTAGAGAACCAACGTGGCCAGGTAAATATACTGGTAAGATCTAGCTAGTCCCACAATGTCTGTGGCAGCATGAAAGAATATTTATATCAGCCAGTATAGAATGCATGGTCAGATAAACTGCCACATGTAAACTGCTCTCTTATCTAAAAAGTGACCTGCAGGAGGCAATCCAGGCCAGATGCAGAGGCTCTGGGCAGATGTACTGCAACAAAGTCAGATCAAGCACCTGGAAACTAAAGAACTTCCTGATGAACAGCCAGTAGATCATAGAGTAAATCAAAGAGGAAATAGAAAGATTCCTGGACACAAATAACAATGAAGACATCACTTGTATCACTTTTCTTCCCCTTGTTTATCGATTTGCTCAAGCGGACACCAGCAACATCTCTGTACATCCTGTCACATGTTAGTGTAGCCCAAGGGCATCTGCTTGCTCCAGAATCATGAAGAGCTTCAAACCATTGCTTCAGGTCATTGGAATAAGGTCTATAATCATAACATGTGGGACATAGCTAAAGCAGTGCTAAGAGGAAAGTTTATAACTTTGCAAAGCTTTTTTTTCAGGAAAGAAGATTCACATAAATAATCTGACTTAACCACTAAAAAGCTTAGAAAGTGATCAAAAAATGGTGCCCAACTCAGGCAAAAAAGAAATAATAAAGCTTAGGGCAGAAATCACTGAGCTGGATCCTACAAACAATCCAAAAGAAATTAATGAAACAAAGAACTGGTTTTTAGAAAAAAATAAATAAGAACAATTAACCAATTGCCAGACTCACAAAGAAAGAGAGACAAAGAACCCTAATAAATAGAATCAGAATGAAAAAGAGGATATCACAACATACACCACAGAAATTCAATAATCATCAGAAATTACTTTGAGTGTCTGTATGCCACAAAATAAGAGAATCTAGAGGAAATAAACAAATTCATGGACCCCTATAGCCTTCCAATGCTGAACCAAGAAGACCTGGAATACCTGAACAAACTTTTCACTATAGAAGAAATTAAAACAATTATCAAAACTCTTGCCAAACACAAAAGCCCAGGTCCATATAGATTCACTAATTAATTCTTCAAAACATTTAAAAAGCCCCTACTGACAATTCTTTTCTACCTTTTCCATGTAATTGAAGAATCAGAAACACACCTGAACAATTTCTATGAAGTTCACCCTGATACCTAAAGCAGACAGAAACACCCCCACAAAAAAAAATTACAAGCAATATTCCAGATGAACACAGATGAAAAGATCTTCAACAGCATACTTTCAAATAGAATCGGGAGAAGATTCATTAAAAAAACATGCACCATGACCAAGTAGGATTCATCCTGAGACACACAGATGGTTCAATTCTGCAAGTCAATCAATATAATATAATCATATCAAAAGAGAATATTAAAAATCATATGATTATAGCAATAGATATGAAGGAAGCATTTAACAAGATCCAATACTCTTACATGATAAAAAAAAAACTCCATATATAGGAATTGAAGGAACTTTCCTCAGTATAGTCAAAACCATCTACCTCAATCACACAGCAAGCATTATTCTCAATGTGGAAAAACTAAATGCCTTCCTTTTAAGAACAAGGACATGATAAGGTTGCCCACTTTCACGACTTAGCCTCAATATTCTACTGGAAGTACTTTCCATAGAAATCAGGGAAGAAAAATTCATCAAAGCATCAGATAAGAAAAGAAGTCAATGGGGCTGGAGCGATGGCCCAGGAGGGTAGGGCGTTTGCCTTGCACTGCGCGGCCGGCCATGCCGGCCCGGGTTCGATCCCTGGCATCCCATATGGTCCCCGAGCACTGCCAGGAGGAATTCCTGAGTGCAGAGTCAGGAGAAACCCTGAGTATTGCCGGGTGTGACCCAAAAAGTAAAAAAAAAAGAAAAAGAAAAGAAAAGAAGTCAAGCTATCACTATTTGCACAAGACATGATATTGCACCTAGAGAAACAAAAAACTCTACTAAAGAACTAATATAAACAATAAATTTATACAGTAGAGTGGCAGGTTACAATGTCAGTACCTAAAAGTCCAAAGCTTTCCTGTATTCAAATAATGAAAGAGAAGATTAGAAAATCAGTACCGTTCACAAGCATTACCTCTGAAAATCAAGTGCCTAGTAAACACCTTACCTAAGAATGTACTAGACCTGTACAAAAAGAAAACTAAAAATTTCTCTTTCAAGAAATAAAAATGGACATGAGGAAATGTAGGAAAGGACACATCCAAGTATGTGTCTGCTCACGTAATTGGAGAATTAATATTGTCAAACCTCAATACTCCCTAAATCAATATACAGATTTAATGTGGTCCCTATAATGACACACATGATACTTTTCAATAAATTGAGCAAACTCTTGTGAAATTTGTCTGGAGCAATAAACATCCAAAAATAGCTAAAGCAATCCTTGGGAGAAATAAGACGGGAAACAATACCTCCTCAATTTCAAACTGTACTACAAAGCAGTAGTAATGAGAACCAGATGATATTGGAATAAAGACAGGCCTTTAGATCTATGGAATAGAGTTGAATATCCGGTTTCAAATATATGATCTTTTAATCTTCAGTATCACTGTCTTCCCTTTCATCATCGATTTGCTCGAGTGGGCACCAGTAACATCTCCATATGTCCTGTCTCATTCAAGTAGAGCCCAAGGGCACCTGCTTGCTCCAGAAACATAAAGAGCCTTAAACCATTCCATCAGGTCATGAGAATGAGGTCTATAATTGTTACTGGTATTTGGCATATCAAATATGACACGGGTAGCTTGCCAGGCTCTGCCGTGTGAGTAGCATACTCTTGTAGTCATCTCAAAATCCAGCATTTATTGATGAACTGGCGCGGCCGCTTGCGGCTGAGCTGGGCTGTAATAGGCTGGTCTGCTGGGTGGACTTCTGACGAGGGAGAAGTCCGGATATGGAAAATGGAGGTCCTCATGGAGGACCTCATGGAGGAGTGGGGTCTTCTTCAGTAAAGGAGCAAAATATATGAAGTGGAATGAGAAGTCTTCAACAAGTGTTGCTGGGAAAAACAATGCAGTTACATGCAAAACAATTGAACTTAGACCTCTTTCTAACACCATGCTCAAAAATTAGATCAAAATGGATCAGATTAGACCTGAATCTTTAAGATACCTTGAATAAAACATAGGCAAAACCCTCCATAACATTGAAGCTAAAGTAATCTTCAAAGATCAAATGCCAGTGAAAAAGCAAGTAGGAGCAAAGATAAATATATGAGACTACATGAAACTAAAAGGATTCTGCACCTCAAAAGAAACTGACCATATACAGAGACATTCCATGTATTGGCAAAGAATAGTCACCAAATACTTATCTGAAAGGGTTAATATCCAATATATACAAGGCACTGATAGAACTTCACAAGGAAAAAAAGACATTCAACCCCATTCAAAAATGGGGGAGAAGAAATGAGCATAAACTTCTTCAAAGAGAAATTCAAATGACCAAAAGGCATATGAAAAAACTGATAAATTTCATTAATCATCAGGGAGATGCAGATCAAAAGAGCAGTGAGATATCACCTCACACCACAGAGACTGGCACACATCCAAATGTGCAAGAATAACCAGTTCTGGTGGTGGAGAAAGGGCCTCTCATTCACTGTCGATGGGAATGCAGACTGGTCCAGCCATTTTAGAAAACACTTCACTTCACTTGTCCTCCTGTTGATCATCGATTTGCTCGAGTGAGCACCAGTAACATCTCTGTATGTTCTGTCACATGCTAGTAGAGCCCAAGGGCATTCAGGAACATAAACAATATGAACATTGTTCCAAAAACTAGAAATTGAGCTCCAATTTTTCCCGAGCAATACCACTGCTGGGAATATATTCTGGGGACCCCAAAACACACAGAAAACAGAATCTGGAAACAACCTGAGTTTCCACGAACAGATGACTAGATTTAGAAACAATGGTACATCTATGTCATGAAATACTATGTAGCTAGCTGTAAGGAAAAATGAAGTCATAAAATTTGCCTACAAATGCATCGACATGGAGATTTTCATGCTGAGAAAAATTAGTCATAAAGGAAAGGACAGACATATAATGACAGCATTCATCTGTGAGATATAAAAATATATTCAAAGGCTAGGCAAACAGTTCCGGGAGGAACTGTCAAGGGTTGGAATCTACCATAAATTGGCGGAAGTCTGCAGAGGTTATGCAAAGTAGCGAAGGGATCAGTCTACCAAAAATTGTTGGAAATGGAGCGCTAAACTATAACTCAGTATTGAAAGTAGATAAAGAGATATACATGATAACCCCTTAATATGTGTATTGCAAACCGCAATGTGAAAAGAGAGAAAGAGAGAGACGAAAACTGCCTACCATACTAAGCATGAGGGGTGGGGAGGGAAACAGGACCTTCATGGTGGGTAATGGGCGCTGGTGGAGGTAAGCATGCTGCAATATTGTGTTACTAAAATACAGTCATAATGGCTTTGTCTAACCTATGGCGATATAATGAAGATAATAATTATAATTATTTTGCAGCATATTTATTAGATGGGAAAAATGAATGGAAGATCGACTTTTAAATTATAAGGTGAGTAAAGTCAATGAGTATCTGCTGATCAATAGTGGGCATCTTAGGCCAGTTTGTGGAAAGTATCTGATGAAAATGTGCTTAAGGTTTCCCAAATAAAACCTAGAGAAGTCAACAAATACCTGCTGTGAAAGCTTTAACCTACCCAGGCCAAAAATCATGTTCACAATGTTGTGTCCTTGTTGTTGTTGTTTTTACCTTATCCGTCTTGATAGGGCTTCTTTGAACATAGGTCTATTGGGTGTTTGTTTGAGTATGAAGCAAGATACGCATTTAGGCACAGCTTCTTCAGGAAGCCATTGTGTTAAGTGTCTGTTTATAAAAAATGCAAGAGGGTAATTTCAAGCAGCATTCTTGCATGAAAGATATTAGGTGTGGGTGATCTGAAATAAAGTATTTAAGCACTTAAAATTCATTCTTACTCCTGTATCTCTGAACACTCTGATTCACAACCTTTTTTTCATTGCTTTTTCTTCAGAGGAGACTTAAAGCTCACTTCTTTCTATAATATTTTCCAAACATTTCTAGCCATATTAGATTCTGACACCCTTGAATCTAGATTTATGATCAAAAACTGCATTACACTATTCAGTCTGACATCATTCCACTCTCTAATTAAAGAATAATTGTTAATGAAGGAAAAGAGTTACATATTTGTGTGGGTATACACACACACTCTCTCTCTCTCTCACACACACACACACACACACACATATATACATTTGCTATGGTATTAGAGATATAAAGTTCAAACACAAATAAAAGTCTTGTCCAAATAAATATTTCTCTTTATATTTTTGCTTTTCAGGTCACACCTTGTGACACTCCAGGTGTTTCTCCTGGCTCTTTGCTCAGGAATTACTCCTGGTAATGCTCAGGGGACCATATGGTATTCTGTGGATTTAACCTGGGTAGGCCACATGCAAGGCAAACACGCTACCCACTGTGCCACTGTGCTATTGTTCCGGCCCACAAATAAATATTTCTATAAATTAAAAAAATATATTTATATAAATTAAATATATTCAGATAGTCATGGGTGACGTACAAAAAAATTAAAACGTGGTCAAATTTTATAGCCTATAAGATATTGGGAGATTAATAAAACTTTCTTAAAATAATATACAAGACAAATTTTAATTTATAAGAAATAGATAAACAGTTGACTTAAAGAGTAAAACAGAAGGAAAAACAATTTATTAATTAGTGTACTGAATTTTGTTTCCTTCAGAGAAAAAAATCTGTTTCCTGAATCTATAAAATTTAGTAACCTATTAAAATGTCTGCCTCTTTATCTCTGCCCCAACTCTCAAGTTTGTCTTTTTATTATTACTAATTAAGTTTATTTAATATGTTTACCTCACATTCAGAATGAGTATATGTTATAGAATCAATTCTAATCTAAAGAAAACAAAGAAAGAATAGGAGAGTTTGATGGGGAAATGATGTTACTAAAATTATTGAAAATGAAAAGAGAATAGCCAAGGAGAACTGACAAACAAGGGACACTTTTCTATGAATATAGAAGACAAAGTGATGTGAAGAAAGCTATATCTGCCCCATTAAACACACTGTTTTCATGGTGGGTAGTCAATAGAAACCCAGATGAGTATTTGAATCACACTGTTTTATGAAAACTAAAGATTAGCTCAAACTTTTGTCCATAAACTTTAATAGCAAATTCATCTCCAGATGAATTAGGATTCAAGTTTAATTTGTTTGCAGAACATGATACCACATTTCTATTCAATTAGGATAAGAAACAAGACCATTTTATATCCCAGGACTTTTTGTTTTGTGATCTTTTATATAATAAATTGACAAAGAATAGGTTCTAGCACCCAGGCATGCTCTTGTGAGTACAGCTAAAGGCACTTCAACTGAATCCAAGTGCACTTATCTTTACTTTTTATATATATATATATATATATATATATATATATATATATATATATATATATATATATATATATATATATATATATATAAATCAGCTCGAGGAAAAAAACAAACTCTGAATCGTGGATGAAAGTAGAATAAGGAAATGAGTTGTATCAAAAGGAAGTTCTCTGACTATAAAAGTCATTGTTTGGGTGTTTGCTTTGTGTTTTTGTTTTCTGATTGATATGGTAATTGCTCACTGTAGCTCCAGATCTGAAAATGCTTTTAGCAAATGGGTTAAATAGCACACTTTACATTTATGCAAGAAGCTAATTTTAAGATTTATAGCACTATAAAATACCAATTGGTAACATACTGTGTAAGTCATAATTATTATTAAGAACTACTTAACTTATTACTTTACATTTTATAGCTTCATTAAATACAGCCTTTTCTAACATGCCTATGTCTCTGAGATGAGAAGATTGGTTATCATATTTTTCATTTTACCTCCTGGATGCAAAGATATATTAACATTTTAGATTATTGGTGTAATTTAATGGTTTATACAGAAACTAAAAAAGGAAAGACATTAACCTTTAAAATTTAAATAAGAAGGCGCAGGGATTTAGATTAATTTATAGTAGACGCGGTTTGTGTGTGCCTTGAGTTGAGTCCTAGGAAATCATGCCCCAACTCCGAAATACCACTGGGTGTGACCTGGGAACAACTCCGTACCCCAAACACTAGATCATCAATCTCAATACTGCCTGCCAAACATCACAAGGAGTGATCCTAGCCCTCGTACCACTTCAGTGACCCCTACAAATAAATATAATGAAAACTGAAGTAAAGGTTCATGTTTAAAACACCCCCATGGAAGGAAAAGGTTAACTGCACATCTTAAATAAATTATCCTCACTACGTTTCTTAAAAATGCTGATTTTAAAAGCTGTATCAAAAAATATCAGGAGGAGAGAACCAGAAAGTGCAGTGAGGAAAGAACAGTTGTAAAAAATATAAGGACCTAATGACATTAAACAGTTCAAATATTTAGCTGTATACATAAAACAGTGATTTTACTCTGCAGGCAAAATAGAGTAAATGGAATAATTATGAGGAAAAATAGTAAAGTTTTATTTTGATTATATATATATATATATATACCTAATAGGAAGATGAGGAATACGCAATACTATAGGTGGGAAAGAATACATGAGATTAGCAAATGGAGATAGACTTAACACAGAAACAAGCTTCAATAAACAGATTTGTGGGAAAGAATATGTAGAAATATTTCTTGGATCTTAATTTTTATTAAACTACTATTTACCAGTTATATTTTGTGTACCTATCTTCAACCATACACATCAACTAATCGCTTGATCACTTGACATCCCATTATTCGTCAATTTGCTCGAGCCGGCGCCAGTAATATTTCCATTTGACCCTATCATGTGCCAGTGTAGCCCAATGGCATCTGGCTGCTTCAGGAATACAAAGAGCCTCAAACCATTGGTTCAGGGTCTTGATGAAGAAGTCTGATCATCTTGTAGGCCACGTGATCTTTTGACATCCCATGGGATCCAGTCGGTAATGGCTCTAGTCCAGTGGTTGTCTCCAAATCGCATACATCAACTAATAAGGTTGTCAAATGGCATCAAGTGAATTTTAATACCCAACACTATTTTATATTAAGATTATACTCAAATACATTTAATTTTCATTAGATAGAAACATGGTTTTATTTTAAATGGACTAAACAAAATGATCTAGAAGAGGGAATGTGTTGTGTGTTCTTACATTGCGTTCCCATTCCAAAGCTGAACAGATGTTAATTGCAACATCTCACCCAAGTCTTTCTCCCGGCTGATATTCACAAGAGGCCTATTTCAAGGCTTTATTTCTTCTCTGCAATAATGTTCTAGTTCTCCTGATTCTTTGTGTAAATTCTCCATCCCTATATCTTCTCTTTTTTCCTTCTTTCATTTCTCTCTTATTTTATCTCTCTCCAGGACTAATTGTTATGTGTACATGTGAAAACACAACTGGACCAAGACTTCAGGTCATCAGGTATTAACACAGTCATCAGGTAGGCCACATGCCCTACATGGGGATGAACAGGTTTGATCCCTCATCCCTATATGTGCTCTGAACCTTAAAGGAGTGATCCCTAGAGCAGAAACAGGAGTAGGTCCCGAGCACTGCCAGGTGTCAAAAAAAAAAAAAAAAGAAAAGCAACTAAACAAAAGCCACACAACAATTTACTAGATAACTTATTTTAAATTTTCCTTTAAATTGGTGGAAAAAACATGTTTCCACTTTTCTTTCCTTCTTCCTCCTTCTTCCCAAACATGTTTCATTATATTTTTTAAAATTAGTTATTTTAGGAATATTGAGTCATATACTTCTACATTAATACTGGATATAAGCACATTAACATTGAACCCATTTATTAGTCACTTAATGTTGATTTACAAGAATATAAATATGTATACATTTTGGAGGATACAGTATTGTCATATGTTATATCATGCCCACCACAAGAGTGCAAATCCCTCAACAACTCCATTGTGTCCTTAGACCCTCATCTTGGTAATGTCTGTTTTAATAAGAGTCAAAGGTTTTGCTTTGCTGAATAGTGTCTAAACCTTTGTTTGTTCCTTTATATATAGCACACCAGGGCCAGAGTCCTGGTATATAGTACTGCAGTTAGGGCATTTGTCTTGCACCTGCTGACCATAGTTGAATGACCCAGGAAATGGTACTCTGAGTCTACCAGATGTGATCCCTGAGTGTAGAGGCAGGAGTAAGACCTGAACACTGCTTTTGTGGTCACAAAAGAAAACACAAAACCCCACCATACCCACACACATACACACAGATAACTAAATATATTTATTCTGATTTGTTTTATTTATCATAACTCTTCAGTTCCATTCATGTTTTAGCAAAAGATATCATTTTATATAGCTGAGTTGTGTCCTATTGTGTATTCAATTCTTACAGTTATTTTCAATTTTTTTTTTATTTCTATTGTACCACCGTGAGATATACAATTACAAAGATGTTCATGATTGGGTTTCAGTCATACATTGCTTCAGCGTCCATCCCTCCAACCGTGCCCCTATTCCCACCACCAATGTCTCCCTACTTCTTACTCCCCCACCCAGCCTGCCTCTGTATCAGGCACTTCTCTCTCTCTCTCTCTCTCTCTCTCTCTCTTTCCTCTGACACATCCTCTCCTTTGTCATTAGACACTTCGACTATTTCCAGATCTTGGCTACTGTAGATAAATAGCAGCGAAAAGATCATAATTTTACACAAATATACTTTATCAAGTTCACATCCTTGGGTTCTTTGTATAGTGCAGAAAAGTGAAAATCTTGGTCTACATTTCTATATTATTATAAAATATTTTGCATTTTATACAAAATGATCTATATCTACACATTTTATGACAACTAGGAATCTGATATAGCTTCCCCTAGCATTATTGTGAAAGATGATACCTGCAGGTAACTCTGTCTTTTATTTCTTTTATTTTCCTTTCTCTCACCCACTCCAGTGTTACAAGTATAAGATTTTAGGATTTGGGTTCAACTTATTGAGTATATATGTTGAATATAGCCTTCCCTGTTCCCCAGCATAAAGACATACAGCACCTAGAAATCTCTTCCTGAGCTTTTGCCTTATTACTTCACAGTGGTGTTTTTTTCTTGGAAAGTCAGAACCCTCTGTCTCCAATTTACATGGGAACTCTCTTCCTGTCCCTTGTTTATTTAGCATTTAAGTTCACTTCTGGGATCAATCCACTTTTGATGTAGCTTCTACAGTTATCTCAGGATAATGAAGTCATATGTATTCCCCTATTTAGCCATTTTGACCCCACTGCTAACCTATTTTTTTTTTAGGTAAGAGAGTTTATCACACATCATTTAAACTAGAAATTACAAAAAGGGTTAACCTAAAAGTGATAAGTATAGATCGTATGTTAACACCTACCTAGAAATAATCTAAGAAACATGCTTGGGAACTATTACCAAAATACTCTAGAAGTGATATGCTTAGTAAAATACCTTAAAAATTGCATATATTGCTTAAATGTTTTCTGAGGAGAAAAGTGGTTTGTGCCTTTGTTTGTGTGTCTCTTTGTATGAACAGATGGCTTTCTAATAACTATCTTAGTGCAGGCACAAACTAGATTGATTTTAGCCTAAAATAAAAGTACTATACACATATTCTTTTTTTTTTTTTTTGCAGTCACACCTGGCAGTGCTCAGGGGTTACTCCTGGCTCTATATTTAGGATTTATTCTTGACAGTGCTCTGGGGACCAAATGAGATGCTGGGAAATCGAACCGGGTCAGCCACGTGCAAGGCAAATACCCTACCCGCTATGCTATCACTCCTACTCCTATACAAATAATCTTATAAGATGTTTTGTCATATTAAAATTCATTATAGTTATAACTATATTATTTATATTTTTATATTATATTATTTATATTTGTTTAGTTTATTAACTTATATAATTTTTAAAATGCCTTTAGTAAAAATGTTATGTCTATGTGTGTATGATTACACATATTTATCTGTTTGTATCTCTATCTAAATGTACTTCGACATTTATCTATGAGAACATGTAGGACTAAAAAATACTGAAACATTTGTACACACAGTAAAGCTGAAAAGATTGGAGGCAAGCTGAGGCCACAAGCTGATATTTGAGCCATGGAAGACTTCTGGTTATATAAATAATGTTGAAAGAGTTGTCCTTTCCTACAAATAAAAAAGATCAGTGATACTAAAGTTTCCATGTTCCGGAGACATAGTCTGCAAGGCCACAAGTGATGGCTGGATATCAATGGACTTTGACCAATTAAAACTCTAGCAACATGGATGGCCCAGAATGATCAAAATGTGTTATTTCAAAGGGACTTGGTGTTTTAAGCTTGGAGTGTAAGGATGGGAGTCATGAAGATCAATGCTGCTGCCTTCTAACCAGCTTGCCTGCAGCTGTTGGTTTGAAACAGCCCACATCTGAACAGAGCAAAATCTCCTCTAAGTGACCTTTCTTATGCTAGAAAAGGCACTAGATTATTTACAGTGTCTCTAGTTTATCACTAAGCAACCTTATTTTCTGAAAGAGTATACTTTTATTGACATACTTTATATCCTTTTCTATGTGCTAAATTGGTTATTTAACAAATTTATGTCAATGTAGAATGCCATTGACATAAAGGACTGGTTAGCACAATGCAGTTTAGTATGCCTGATCAAGATTTTGAGTATGCATAAAAAGCAGAGAGTGGTTTAAAAGACCACTCTTTTAAACCAAGCAAGGAGCTTGAAGTAATAATGTTTGTGGCCCAGAAAGATGATACAACCAGTAAGGCACTAGCCTAGCAGGCAGCTAACCTGCATTACATTAACAGCACAACACATTTTCCTGTAAGCCCAACCAGAAAAATCCCCGAGGACAGAGCCAGGAATTAGCTCTAAGAAAAGCCAAGTATAAGCCATAAACCAAGCATGCAAGCAAACAAAAATGCTATATTTAGTCTATTCCTAGGTAGGACGTATCCATAAAATAACATCATATGATGTAAACATTAATTATCTAAAAGTTATTAGCAACTGTTTACTTTAGCATAACCACTTAATTTCAGGGTATAAGACTAAGGAAGTCTGGGTTAGGTACTGGTTGTTCAGGCCTCAGCATCCATGCTGCAATCAATGGAGTATCCAGGGTTGTTATCACCTCAGAGTCAACTTTCGGGATTGCTTTTTGTATCATCAACTCTGGGACCAAACTAACTTAAAAAAAACCATTGGCAGTACTCAAAGGAATTTCTTCCAGTCTCACTTATAAATGATAATCCCAAGGTCTTCTTCAGTATGTGGATTTCCCTTAAACTGAGCAATGCAATCTATAGGGAAAGCGCCTTCTTATAACCATTCTCGTAAATGACTGCTCTATACATCCTATGAACTATTCATTAGAAATAAATAGACCTTAATCTATCTCACAGTCAAGAGAAATGTATAATGCAAGAATGCAAATAGCCCTCAACAGCACCAAAATTTAGAAAATATTTGCTACATGGTATATCCTATTTCTTTAAATATATATTTCTATATTTAAAGAAATATATATAGCTAAATATATATGCTATATTACTTACTTCCTGGTATTGACATCAATATAATATAATTTGGTCCATTGACATCAATGGTCCAAATTTCCCTTCTCAAGAGGTAAAATAGTTATTTTAAAAACTGACACTGTAGTACAGTAACAGAAAGACTTCTTTCACTTCTTTACAGCACTTTGAAAAAATATTAATTTAATTTAAAGCATATTCATCTAAGCATATTCATTACTTTATTTCTTAGATGAAATATTCATTACTTTATTTCATCTAAGAAATAAAGTAATGAAGTGCTCATAAAATTGTTATAACTTATGTTTATTAAACTTTTTATGCCTATTTTGGGGAAAGAGTGGATTGATACATAATGAGTAAAAAACAAAATTTTGAAGTAAAATGTCATTATATGTTTATGAACATAGCAATGATGTCTAGAGGCTTGATTGAAAGAAAGAGTAACAGAAGATTGGAATGGATTGAATTCAGAGAGAAAGTGTGGAAGCAGGAAAGATCTTGTAAGGCCTAGTGATATAAGGTACCATATGGGGACCAATAATCTAGGACCTAATTTTTATGGAATATTGTTAAAGAATCACGCATTGAGGTGACCTGATTTTACTCATCTTTTAAAGTATTATTCCAACTGCTCCTTTAAGAATAGACTAGAAGATAATAAGTAGAATAAAAGAAAACCAATTGGAGGCAATGCTCTCTTATAGATGAGAATGATCATGGTTTTGAACATGACTAACAGTGGGGATAGTAGGAAATGTCAGACTTGAAAATAGAAACAGCAAGATTTGTGTCAGATATGGGTTGTGAGAAAAACAGAGGAATAAAGAAAGTTCTGATACCATTATTTTAATAGTAAAGTTTTTTCTTCAAATAAAATACTTTTAACAAGTAGGAAAAGTGTCAAACTGATTAATGCAGGGTGGTGAGCTCTGATCCTTTAACCAAGTGACCCCTTTGATCATTATGCATTCTGAGGACCTGTAGGTTTTCTCAGAGAAGAGAGTTACTTTCAGTAGGTACATTCTGAATCTCGATATATCTTTTGCTTTCTTTTTAAACTATTTGAACTTAGTTTGGACTTATTTCAAACTTTCATTCTGGGTGACTTCAAAAATCATAAATCATATTCAGTCTCAGATAATCATTCATTTCAGGCTATAAACTGTCAGTTTAGAGCCTTATGTTGCTTCTTTTACCCAGGGATTTGGAAGTGCCAAAGTGACAACCATTTGAGAGAGGTCATAACATACAGTCACATCATTTACCATGCTGCCATTTGTGTGAGATGTAGCGTAACTTATGTTGTCAGGAGCATCTTGCCTTTCACCTAAGTGTCCCAAGTTAAATGCAGTCTACATATGTATGTGTCCTTCAACTGTTGTCTCAAATTGACTGAAACACAGCAAAATGCAACTGCAATCTTATCTCATCTGTTGCTCTGGGAAAGTTGGTAGCTTCTTCAAACCCCATTTGCCATTCACAGCTAGAGTGTTCATCTAATTTGTTATCCAAAACTGGGACATGCTGTCGGAAACAAATGCTATTGAAAAGCAGATGTAAATCAGGGTTGTCCTGGGCAAACTATACTCTGTAATTATCCTATGTCCAACTCTGATAACTATCTATCTTCCCTTGTTCTCATGCCATAATGGCGTACTGAACTCTGCAAGGCTGCATTTTGCCAGGTTTTGCACACATTTTTGGAAAGAATGGCTTCTTTAAATTCTCAGATGCCCAAACTTATCTGGCAATTTATTATTCCAGTCTTGAATGCTGGCACTCAGGGGGTTAAGAGGTTAGAGCACAGAGCCTCTTCCTTCATTAGAATCTACTTTTCACTTCCCATCATTATCTAGTCTAAAATTCAGCCCAGAATGTTATCTCTAGTGTGGGAAAAACTGATGCAGTGCTTTAGAGGGTTTCATAGACTATAACAAATATGAAAGACTGGTGCTTTATAAATAACAGAAATTTAATTCTCAAAGATCAAGAAGTGAAAATGTCCACCATCAGAGGTCTTATGTCTGGTGGAAGCCTTCTTTCTCATTCACAGAGCTCCTTCTAGCAGCAATCTTGCATGAGAGGTGGGCAGGAGAGTTTACTGCTGTTTCCCTCTTAAAGGCAATAATACTATTCATAAGGACTTGAGGGCTCAGCTCTAGGGACTTAATTGTTCCCAGATGCCCCACCATCAATACTGTTCCACTGGAGATTGGACTTAAATATGGTTTAGGAATTTGGTGTACACAGGTATTTAATTTGTGATGCTTCCTGCAGATCTCTTAATCACACCAAAGAACCATTATTCTAAAGTCAAATCTATAGAGTTTCTTGTTTTGACTTGACAGCTATGGCCATGAAAGTATCATGATTTTAAAGGCAAATGGATTCTTGTATGGGATTCACGGGTAAAATGAGGTCGAATAAAATAACACATAATAATTCCTACTTTATTCACACAACATTGATCTATTAATACCATTTGGTTGATGATATGGCTTATGTCTGAAATCACATTGTTAGAGAGCAGCGTTATAAATTATATTAGAATAAATTAATTTCTTATTGCTTCCTTTCACTTAATTTTTGATGATACATTCAAAATCACACACTTGTTTCAATTCATGCTGTTGCAACCAATTCTGAACAAATATTTGAAACTTTTAAATCTCTTATCTATGTAATACAGCAACTTAAGATAAATCCAGTGTCTGCTTTTTCTCTCTGCCAACTTTATGATTTAATGACCTACATTTTAAGTTATTTCACAGTATTTTTAACATGTTTATATAATATAGTGAAATAGTTCAATTAGTTTAAGTGAAGAAAGAAAACTTTTATGGACACTAATATTGCTATAAAGACTGATAAATTGATAATTTAAAAAATCTACTCAATTCCAAAAATTATTGGAGGTTTCAAAATAGTATAGTAAAGTATATACACCTACTTAACTGTGTTTTATTTAGATGCCTAAAGAAAAATTTTAAATTGATGGCATCTTGGTATAGTTAAAAATTACACTGTCCCATTTCTAAGTTAACTGTTAACCACGGGAGCAATTTGGAACGTGCTATGTTTCATAACATAGAATTTATGCAAATAAATTCCAATATGGAAGGCCAGAATACTGAAAATATAAACTATCAACATAAATAAAAATTTATTTTGTAAATTGTGGAAGTAATGTAAGACTAGATAAAAATGCTATTTATAATCTTAAATTCTTATTTGTGAATCTATTTTATGTCATTTAGAACATTCTCTTGATCCTATGTAAATCTTTACACTCAATATGCATGGGAAAAAAACATATCTAATTTATCGACTAAATTTCCCTTTAAGGGAGAAGCAAACTATCTGCAGAAGGATGCAAACTGAATAGATCAAATAAAACATTTGCTATTTCAAATTCATTTACATATTTAACTTCATTCATTTGCTATTTTTTTCTATTTATTATTTGTTTTAGGGACCATACCCTGTAATTCGTGGGGCCTTTTTCTGGCTCTGTGCTCATGGATCAGTCTTGTGGATTCAGGGAACCTTGTGGGGAGCCAAGAATTAAACCTAGGTCAGCTACATTCAAAGGAAGTGTCTGTCCTACATGCTATACTATGAGTCTAGTCCTAATCTTTATTTTGCTTTAGTTTTATTGGACCAGCAACCTACAGTGTTCGGGCTTACTCTGCACCCTCCTGGGTTCACATCTGCCTGGTCTCAGGGCATATAGGGTGCCGTGAATTGAACCCAGGTCACCTTGTTCAAAGCAAAGCAAGCAACCTACCTGCAGTATTAACTTTCCAATCCCAATTTGCTCATCTTTCGGGTAGCTCTTATTAATCAGGAGTTCGTATATTTGGCTCATATATAGCCAATCTACCACTTATCTATAATCAGTACAAGGGATTATCTAAATTATCTGAAAATCTGAAAAGAGATTTAATACCATAATGTGAATTAATTTTGAACACTGTTAATAAATAATAATAATAACAATAATAATGAACCAATAAAATAAAAATGGGTGCAAACAGTAATGAAAGCTGGCAGAGAGTGGAGTTACCATATCAAATGTGGCGGGTCTGTTTGATGCCCTGAAAGACAGCCTATATTGGAGATTAATGTTCAATTGTATTATCAGAGAAGTGTTCTTTGGTTAAATGGAAGTTCTGATGTTGGTAGAATGGAGTACCCATAATGTTCCAACACCAATACCTTCACCTCTGTCCACTACCCTCCACCAATATAGAGGTAAAATGATCTCTACCACCAAGGTAGAAAGCATAATATAAATGTGGTCTTAAGTTCTACAGTTTCTTTAAAAGTCTTCTATTCTTGGACATTTGGGTTATTTCCAAATTTTCGCCATTGTGAATAATGCTGCAAGAAACATATGCATGCAGATCATTTTTCTGCATTATGCTTTTGGACCCTTGCATTATATTCCCAGAAATGATGTTGCTGGGTCATATGGAAGATCATGGACTACTACTTAGCCATAAGAAAAGATGAAGTCATGTAATTTCCTGCTACTTGAATGGATCTGGAGAGTATTAAATTAAGTACAATTAGTCAGAAGGAAAAGAGAAGAAATTAGAATGATTTCTTTCATATATGGATATAAAACATTTCTCAGGGTAATATCAAATTTCCAAAGGCAATAGAAACAAAGAGTAGGAGAACTAGTCTTCAGCAGGAAGCTTACCATTGGGGTCACATGGTGGTGACAGGGAGGATTCTACTCTCAGACTATTGCAAAATGGAAATGTGCCTGCTACAGCAGCAGGCAGCAACAGGAGTTCAACTGGGGACATCGGTAGAGGGTTGTGGACACAGGTGGAGTGCTTGGAGTTGGAACATTACACAACTGAAACTCATTCACAAATAACTTTGTAACGTGTAAGTCATGTTGATTTACAAGTTACAACTTGTTTGACTCCACGGTTCTCCCTGCATTAACATATGCCTCAGAGACCTGGGCCCTACGAAAACAGGATGAGAATGCTATTTGTGTCTCCCAAAGAGGAATAGAAAGAGCTATGCTTGGAATATCACGCCTCACTCAAGTGACAGAAGGAATCTGAGCTCTGACCTCTGTCAATGATCCAGAGTCAGGGATGCTGTCTCGTTGCCAAGGCATCAAATATCAGATGGGCTGGCATGACAGAAACTCCATATATGGCTGTGCAGCTCGGCCTCATGGTGAGCGGCCCTATGGAGTTCCTGGGGGGAAAAGCAAAAGGCTCGGCCAGTGCCTGGTTGTGTCCTACACATAGCTCCTAGGACCTGCTCAGCATGCAGGCGGCCGTGCCTGCTGACTCGGAGCAAGGATTGGGGCCTCCACCAAGTCCCCAGCCTCCAGGCTCAGTGGGTGTGACCCTGAGTTCCAGCCACCACAGCCAACCACCGCAAGATATAGACTCCAGATCCATGGCTACGCAGGCATGTGACGGCTCTGCCACCAAGGTTTAATCTTAGACTCAATGTATTTTTTGCACCAGGTCCTTTCAGGATCTATCTCATTTATACACTAAAACAATCATTCTATTTGCATCAAACTAGAGAGGTTATGGGGCATGAGGAATTATGATGTCACACTAGAACTCATGATTAAATAATCAGATAGAGACATCATGCATTATTAGTATCCATAGGACAAGCCATAAAGTGTAATGGAAGAGAGATTAAGAAATACAGGGACATAGACAAAGAGAGAGAGAGAAGTAAAATGAGCCTGCAATAGGGGCAGGCAGGGTTTGTGTGGGTGTGTTTGGGAATTGGTTGGTGGTAATTGGCACTGGTGGAGGGATAGGTTCTGGAACACTGTATTGTGGAGACCCAATTATGAACATCCTTGTAATTCTATATCTCACATGGTATAATAAAAATTTAAAAAGGAAAGAGACAGAGAGAGAAAGAGAGACAGAGAGAGCAAGGGAGTGAAAGAAAAAATGCCTGCTATAGAGCTGGGAGAGAGGGAATGTGGGGACATTGGTGGTGGGAATCGGGCACTTGTAAAGGGATGGGTGATGGAACAATATATGACTGAAACCCAATTATGAACATCTTTGTAATGTTGCTCTCATGGTGGCATAATAAATTTTTTTAAAAAAAATCAGAAGGGCTGGACATGTAATGAGATTTAGAGACAAACGCTGGACTAGAGCCATTACCGACTGGATCCCAAGTGATGTCAAAAGATTACATGGCCACCCACCTACAAGATGGTCAGACTTCTTCGTCTATACCTTGAACGAATGGTTTGAGGCTTTTCGTATTCCTGAAGCAAGCAGATGCCATTGGGCTACACTGGCATATGACAGGGTCAAATGGAAAAGTTACTGGGGCCCACTTGAGTAAATCGACAAATAACGAGATGTCAAGTGATCAAGTGATCAAGTAAAGTCATGTTGATTTAATAAAGATTAAATTCACTTTTTTTTAAATCCATGAAGCACAGTATAAAAAGATTGGGGTCTGAAGGGGGGGATAATTCAATGGGTAAAGTGTTTGCTTTGCAAGCAGGAGTGCTTGCTTCAATCCCAGATACTACTAGATATGGTCCCAAAAGAAGAAACATAAAAGGATGAATTAATGCTGTAATAGTCAGAAAATGGCTTCTCATTAGGAAACTGGACATTGTTTTGCACTTTTGTACCCACCTTCCTACCAGCTTGTGATCGGCATCTTCAGGAAATAACAATTCAAGAGCGGCCCACAGTTCAAGGAAAATAGGTGCAGTATGCCAACAATTAAGCATATGTGTTAGTGTTATTATTCATTGACTATGGGGACAAAATTACCAGCACTCGGGAGTTACTTCAGAACCTATTAGTACTGGGGATAAAACACAGCTTCCCACATGCAAAGTCTGTGCCCTATAGAACATCTCCTTGGCCTGTATTATTGTCATGTCTGAAAATTTATTGCATCTTTTTTTAGGCTGGGTACTTCTGTCCTACAATATAAAATCACAGAATAAGAGAAAGATATAGAACCTCAACTCCTAGCTTCTTTCTGCTACCTCCACAGAATAAGAAACTGAAGAACACTTAGCAAGGAATTTCCTTAGTTTCATGTCGGACCTCTTGGGAAACCGGGAGAAAGAGTAGTTTTCTCCTATTCTGCCTCCGCTACTCAGGACAGGCTAGGAAGACTGGGAATGATAAAGTCTGTGATGATTCCCTGAAAGACACGGACCTCAAGTCCACCAGCCCCATGAGGTAACTGCCAAATACACCTGATGTTCATTTGGTTTTCTTGGACTGGGAGTTAATTCCCATCACCCAATTTCTGGGGAACCGAGTTCCCAGACTGGAAACAAGTGTTGCTCTTTGTAGGAAAAGCATAGTCAACCCTAGGTCTTACCAGAGCCTTATGGGTTCTTCTCTACCCTGCAGAAAAGAATTTCAGGAGAAAATGAGAAGGAATGCAAACAGATTTTATTTGGAAGCTTTTAGGAAGGGGAAGGAGGGAGAACAAAAGAGATTAAAGCATTCAAGAGAGAAATAGGCTCTTTCAAGGGTGGAGGGAGTCTTAGTACACACATTCCAGCAGTAGACGTACATGAAAGTACACATCTTAAGATGGAAGTTGCAGGCAACACATGTGCTTGGCCATGCAGGCACAAGCAGTATATGAGCTCAGACAGCACACGTGTGCACTTCCTTTGTTCAAGGTGACTTTAGTAGGGTTTTATCTTCTTGTCCTGGAATATCAGGAGTCTACTGCAGTCTGGGCCTTTGAGAGTTAATCAGATTAACTGCTCAGCAGAGAGGGCTGATGCAGCCCCTCAGGGTCTGTTGTTGATGAAGGTCTAATCAGGTCTTGTTCCCTGATTCCACGAGGTGAGTCTGGAAAGCCTTGGTGCCAGTAGTTCTATTCCCAGGAAGTTCATTGCCATGGGGCCCTTCCCTGTCTGCCTGCCTACATCAAGTTGGTGGGTTCTTGATCACATAAAAGAAAAAATAGGACCAGGACACACTTTCAGAAAGCCAGTTTTATTCCTTTATGAAGGCATACAAATGCAGAAGTAGCTCAGCTTATCAGTGAAATCAATGGGCAAGAGCTTCTCAAACTGGCATTCCTCCAAGGCCTCTCTAACTCCCATCAACCTTCAGGTTCTGTGGGGTAAACAGGGAGACAAGAACTGTTAAAATTCAAAACTCCACATTTAGTTTTCCGCCCTAAAGGGAGGAGAAGCAACTCGAATTATAAGAGGGATCCTTTCCTCTCAGCTGCAACTGAAGCAGTTTGGCAGGGCAGCAAAAGCGTAAGCTCAGTGCTGCAAAGAGCCCCCTGGCACTCCCCTGGTAACTGACTGGGAAAAACAAAAGATACCAACTGTTGCAACATAATAGACCAGGGATGACACTAACAAAATGACTTTTGAATTCTATCATTTCTCTCTCCAGTTTACCTTATAAAGACTATGCACTAACTCAGGCCCCCAAAACAACAAAGCCTGAACAATACCCCAGAATCAGAAAACTCTAGAAGTTCACCATAGTATTGACCTGTTGAGCAGGGATTTTCCACTACAGTGCTCTCTCCTCCTGGCTTAGAAGGGGGAGGGAAAGAGGGGAAGGGGTAGAGGGGGTAGTTTTTGTGACCCTTTCCTTCCAGACAACTCATTCTGTCTCTAAGGGCAATCATTGACCAGCGTTTATTTTCCCTGTTACATATCAGAGCCTCGCAACAAGCCAGACGACCTCCCCACTCCATGAGGACCTCCATTTTCCACATCCGGACTTCCCTCTCGTCAGAACTCCACCCAGCAGACCAGCCTATCACAGCCTGGCTCATCAAGACCCACCCTGAAGCAGTCTCATTTAAATCTGTCCCAGCTATGCTGATCCAGAGACTCACAGACATGGAACAGAGCTGCTCTTGGCTCTCCCTGTGCCCAGCTGCTCACGAGGCGCCGCGAGGGATGGTGTGTTCTACCCCTGGCCCGCCACCCCAGCAGAGCCTCGCAACAAGCCAGACGACCACAACCACTCCATGAGGGCCTCCATTTTCCACATCCGGACTTCCGCCTCCTCAGAATTCCACCCAGCAGAACAGCCTATCACAGCCCAGCTCATCGAGATCCTTCCTGCAGCAGTCTTTTTTAAATCCGGCCCAGGTATGCTGATCCAAAGATGCTGATCCCCTCAGAGACATGGAGCAGAGTGGCTACTGGCTCTCCCTGTGCCCAGCCACTCACGAGGCACCTGGGAGGGATGGCGTGTTCCAGCCCTGGCCCTCCACCCCATCAGAGCCTGCAACAAGCCAGACGACCCCCCACTCCATGAGGGCCTCCATTATCCACATCTGGACTTGCCCCTCATCAGAACTCCACCCAGCAGACCAGCCTATCACAGTCTGCCTCGTGCGGTTGCAAGCAGCTGCACTGTTCATCAATAAATGCTGGATTTAGAGATGACTACAAGAATATGGTACCCACGTAGAGCCTGGCAAGTTACCCGTGTCGTATTTGTTATGCCAAATACCAGTAACAATTATAGACCTCATTCCCATGACCTGATGGAATGGTTTGAGGCTCTTATGTTCCTGGAGCAAGCAGGTGCCTTGGGCTCTACTTGCATGAGACAGGACATATGGAGATGTTACTGGTGCCCACTTGAGCAAATCGATGATGAATGGGAAGACAGTGTACAGTGATATACATATACCAGCAAAACAAACATCATCACTGTCACTGTCATCACTGTCTTCCCGTTCATCATCGATTTGCTCGAGCGGGCACCAGTAACATCTCCATATGTCCTGTCTCATGCTAGTAGAGCCCAAGGGCATCTGCTTGCTCCAGGAACTTAAGGAGCCTCAATCCATTCTGGAATGAGGTCTATAATTGTTACTGGTATTTGGCATATGAAATACAACATGGGTAGCTTGTCAGGCTCTGCCGTGCAGGTAGCATACTCTTGTAGTCATCTCTAAGTCCAGCATTTATTGACGAACCGCACGGCTGCAAGCGGCTGCACAACCCGGGCTGTGATACGCTGGTTGGCTGGGTGGAGTTCTGACGAGAGAGAAATCGGATGTGGAAAATGGAGGCCCTCATGGAGTGGGGGGTTGCCTGGCTTGTTGCAAGGCTCTGCTGGGGTGGCAGGCCAGGGCTAGAACCTGCCATCCCTCCTGGGCGCCTCGTGAGCTGCTGGGCACAGGGAGAACAAGTAGCAGCTCTGCCCCATGTCTGTGAGTCTCTGGCCCGGCATACCTGAGCAGGATTTAAAAAAGACTGCAGCAGGGTGGAACTTGATTAGCCAGGCTGTGATAGGCTGGTCTGCTGGGTGGAGTTCTGACTAGAGAGAAGTCGGATGTGGAAAATGTTATTCACACCGTCAATAATGTGTCTGAAAGCTTTCATGTCTAGGTACTAAGCAAGCATCATGATTTTCCAAAGGCACAGGTGGCATTCACTTTTGTTGGCCATTTTTGATGGTGGAGTGGGGGTTACTCCTGACTGTACTCAGGGATCACTACTGGAGTGGTTCCAAAACTATATGGGGTGTCAGGATTGAACCAGGTAGACTGAAAGGAATGCAAGTACTATCTCTCTCTCCTGAATTTTTAATTTTTAATCTTAATATTTATGTAACACTAATCTATTAGATAAATTTCTATCTTGTCCCCAAACAGGGTATATCCCTTTATATTTTATTAAGTTACAAGTCATGGTTACATTATGATTAATGTATTTACAATATTTTTATATATTTTATCATGTTGCTAACTTATATTCTGCATTTTATAATTCTGTTTCATGTGCCAAAATTCATGCTACTATTCTAATGCTAAAACGAAAAAAATATTTAATTTAAATTTAAAACTGGTCTTTCCAAAACATAACTTTTCTTGCTTCCAAAAGGCCTCCTCATAAAAGCTTACGAAGGACTCTCACACTTCAAATAGTTCCTTCAGACATTTCGATAAGTGTAAATGAATTTTTTAATCTTCTGGCAGATTCATAATGCCCCGCAGATGTGTCCCTGGCTAAGAAAATCACAGAGCTGGCTCTAAGAGGAATGCTGTCCACTAACAGCTGCTATATTGCTTCCAGTGCCTAAAGTGCTGCTCCCAGCTGCCATTTCATTCTTCCTAGAGAGCTTTTATGTTGCAAACTTCATGTTGGGAGAGCTTCTCTTATTACAGCAGTTCACCAGCATCCTCTTTCTGACAAACTCCACTGCTTCTGACTTGAGACTAGTAAGAAAACAATCTCTCAGTCACTTTAAAGGTAACTCACCTGAACATTTCCCTGGGAGGCAGACAAGTCTCAGAGACAGAAACTGAGAGAGAAAACAGGAAGAAGGAAGGGAGGACATGCGGTAAAGGAAAGAGAAAAAATTCACACAAGACCAACTTATTTAAGTGGCAAAGGTAGAACATGTTTTTCACCCAGAAGCATCTGTGTGACTAAGAAAATATTTCTGATTCATGTTCTTCAATAATACTTGCTCTGTGGAACAAAAGAGTGGAAATGAAATAATTTAATTTGATCATTGCTTGATAGTACAACACAACATTTCTCATCCATAAATCATGTCTTCTCATAAACTTATTTTACAGTATCAGCTTTTTAAGTTTTTTCTAAAGTAATTAAAAGAACTAGTTTATCTATATGACTTAGTTTTTTGAAATTTCACACAGCAAAAGCACTCTGAGTGTGACATTTGGATTTCATGTTATGCCAATTGTTAAACCTTTGTTTTTATAACGGGCATCATTTAAAAGTACATTTTACATGTCAATAGGGTTTTACAAGTTTTAGGCATTTTATTTTTCAGCGCTTCACCTTTCAATTACTTTTTTCCTTATAACATGTATTCATTTTAAAGACTCTAGTTTAACAGGTATTCACTGCAAAGAGCTTTGCTGTAATTGATTTTCTACAAAGAAGGTAATTTATCATACTGAGGACTTTTTCTAAAGATAAAAAGAGGATTGTTAAATAATACACATTTGCAATGCTCCCTTAGTATTTGCAATTGCAATATTTAAAATGAGACAGATGTGGTTTAAGCACTTTAAACAATGTGTGATGCAATACCTAACATGTGTGTACATTTAGTTCAAACTCCTTTTTTAAATTGGTTGTCTTTTGTGGCATACTAGACTAAGTATTTGTAAAGTTTGATCCAGAGCCATGCTTTTAAGATAATCAGAAGCATTACCTTTATTTTGCAATAAATATGTCCTTTCATACAATATTATATTCTAAAAATATTTCATGAAAACACAACTCTACACACACATCAAAGGTTTCCATGTATGTCAAATTGTTTTCATATAATAATTGATTTTATACTCAAGTATTCAAGATCCATTCATTTTCAAGAAAAGAATATTAATGATTGAGTCTAATGTGTAAACTGTGAAATCAACATGTTTACATGGCCTTTCACTGTTGTAATGGGAGATTTTTTATATCTAAACATAAACTTATACTTAATAATTATAAATCTAATGAGAATCTGTACAAAACAATTTTGCAGAAGTGTCTTGTTAGATTCTCAGCCTTATCCACACTTCTTTTTAATTTTTTAAAAGGCATCTATTTTGTTTTTAATACAAAATCACTCAGAGAAATAAAAATGTATACAAGTCAATTAAGAAATCAAAAAAATCCAATAAACAATTTCAGTCATATTTTGATATTTTCCACTGAGTAGGAAACAGAAAACTACATACTAAAATGTGTGTCCCTTTTAAGAACTCTTACGGGGTGAGGGGCATAAGATATATGGGGAAAAGTACCAAGTAGCCCTGAAATCTGGCAAGTTATCCACAGTTCTTGTTGTGTATAAACTAATGGCATGTGAAGAACTATGGCATCGAATTTGAACTTCTCAGGCTGTCTCTCTGAATTTCATTCATTTATGTAACACATCAGGTACTTTCATTGGCCATATATTTGATTTTATATGACATAAATACAGTGTTTAACAAATGCCATCTTTCCATGGAACTCTTTTAGGATATTTTTAATGTATTCAAGTGTTTCAATATTAATGAGCTACTGCAAATATTGTCAGATGGGCTGACATAAGCATCGAAGAAATAGCTAAAAGACAAAGAACCTCTGGCTCCTGGCACATCTCTTCCCCTAACCACATCTCTTCAACTCCACCGTTCTCCCTGCACTAACATATGCGTCAGAGATCTGGGCCCTATGAAAGCAGGATGCAAATGTTATTCAGGTCTCCCAAAGAGGAATTCGAAGAGCTATACTTGGAATATCACACCTCAGTCAAGTGAAAGAAGGAATCTGGAGCTCCGACCTCCATTGCTGTTACAGAGTCAGGGACGCTGTCTCGTTTGCCAAGGCATCGAAAATCAGATGGGCTGGACATGTAATGCAATTTGGAGACGACCACTGGACTAGAGCCCTTAGTGACTGAATCCCACAGCAATCGAGTCATGAGAGCTACCAGCGGCAATATCAATCAAAAAATGATAGAAATAGCCTCAAATGACCTAAAACTTTCCCTGTGGAACAGACTTTCCTTTCCTCGCTTTTCTTGGCTAGTTTGGTTGCTAGACTTTCACCTCAACTAAGTTGTTAGCTTATACATTATGTTAGCCTTTTTCAATGTTCTTGTATGATGCAGAGTGAAAAAAAACGCCAAGTGGGGCTGGAGTGATAGCCAGCGGGTAGGGCGTTTGCCTTGCGCGGCCGGCCATGCCGGCCCGGGTTTGATCCCCGGCATCCCATATGGTCCCCGAGCACCGCCAGGAGTAATTCCTGAGTACAGAGCCAGGAGTAACCCCTGAGCATGCCGGGTGTGATCCAAAAAGCAAAAAAAAAAAAAAAAACGCAAGTACCTGATTCTCAGTATCAAAAATGTAGCAGTGAGACCAGAGTGTTAGCACAGTGGGTAGGGTGTTTGCCTTGCATGTAGCCGACCCAGGTTCGATTCCCGGCATCCCATATGGTCCCCAAGAACCACCAGGAGTAATTCCTGAGAAATTGAGCCAGGAGTAACCCCTGAGCATCACCAGGAATGACCCAAAAAAAAAAATAATGTAGCAAACTCTTCAGTATGAAAAAAATAACAGAATATGAAAATATTGAAGACAACCAATAAATAAAATTAATGATAACTTCTCAATTTCAGAATATTAAATCTTAAGTACAATTAAGAGTCTTGGTGAAAAGAGTTCCTGGTAAAAATCTCTGCATGCACAAAGAACCAAGAGACAGAGGAAACAGGATCTTTATCAGGAAATGCAAGCTTAGTCTGGTTGACAAATAAAGTTTAAAAGGTTAACCAGAAAATTGTGGAGTAGTAGGTGTAGGTCTAGGTATAGAGGTAGAGAAAAGCAAAATTAAATCACGAAGGAAATTTCACTACATCTTATGGTTAATGGAACACCAAAGTATTGATGCAGAAGATAACTTTAGATGTTGAAATAATAGTTATATTGCAGGGAATTAAAACAGAGAATGGCAGAAAATTAACAAGAAAAGTTTCCATAGTGATCTAGCAAGAAGTAAATTAGCATATTCCTACTGGGACTGAAAAAGAATTGATAGATTGGACAGATATTTAGGAGAGAGCACATTTCATTCTCCCAAGTAATTCATTAAATATCTGAATAGTGAAGGGTTGGGAATGATCCCCAGTTTCATGACTTAAGCAGATCCTGCTACACCTGAAAGGCAACATAATACAGTGGCTTTTTCACAGCATCCCTCAGCTATCAGTATAGATTGTAGTGTTTCTCATTGCTCAGAGTATCTAACCTCTGAAACTCTCCGTTATGGATTGAACCGTGTCCTCCTAAATTAATGCGTGAAACTATAACCCCTAATATGAGTACATTTAGAGAGCATTTGCAGTTAAATGAGATCATAAGCT
Source organism: Cryptotis parvus (assembly GCA_021461705.1). NCBI lineage: Eukaryota > Metazoa > Chordata > Mammalia > Eulipotyphla > Soricidae > Cryptotis > Cryptotis parvus. The sequence goes on from JAJIBD010038624.1 coordinate 73,547, forward strand.
GAGGAACTAATCTAATCTAACTGCAGTTCCTATAAGGAATTTAGGATGTGCAGAAAGTTGCCAGAGAAAGGATATATGAGAACAGAGTGATAAGATGGATATTTGACAACCAAGGAGAAATATTTTAGAGAATAAAACCTTGCTGTCATCTTGATCTTGTACTTTTACGCTCTAAAACTGTGAGATGAATTTCTGTGGTTTATAGAAGTTTGTGGGATTTTGTTATAGCATTACTAGAAAACTAATACAACACCCAACCAGAATTCTTCTGAAGAGCAATTTATCATAAACATATAGGATATATAGAGATCATGTCAGAGTCCAAGCTTAGACTGTTTAAAACCATAACTGTGAGGCTGGAGCAATATGTAAGACACCTGTATCAGGTAGGGTAGCTGCCTTACATATGACTGTTCAGGATTGAATCCCCCTCATCCCATATGATCTCCAGAGCATACCCATGAGTAATCCCTGAACACCACTGGGTGTGGCCAAAAAACATAAAAAAATGAAAAACACTACCATTGGTTTTAGGGAGATAGTTAAAGTCACAGAGTGTCTGTGTGATATACTCAAAGCACTGAGTTCATGGCTCTTTCCCAACATTACCTGTATGGCAGATCAATCCTTGAGCCCAGCTAGAATTATCTTTCTTAGTTACTATCATTCAAAATTTGTTTAGATGGATGGAAATAGTCCTGAAATGCAATTGTAGGCAATTTGATATAGGAAAACCATTTAATTAATGACTTCAGGAAGTGGTTATGACATAGATCATTTGTTACCTTTGTCAGTCATCATACACACTACAACAAACTTATACTCTAAGAATAAAACAATGCACTGCCTAAATGAACACAGCTTGCAGTATACCTACAAAACAATTTTCCAAACTGATTTCTGGAGCTAAGGTTTTAATTCTACATGAATATCTCCAACAAACTTTAAAATTCCTCTTCATTTTCTCAAAATTGTCATACCATCAATAGTAGGTTATAAAATTGTAAAATGTTGGGTTTCTAAAATTTAACAAATGGCTCAGAACGGTTTAAGGATGTTTACCTTTTTATCAATAGGTTAAAAAAATTATACCAGTAATTTCAATCTTAACATATTCATAATAATTTATCTAGGATAAAATTTGGTGCATCAGAATATTTTCCTTCAAATAATTATATACTCTACTAGTTTCTCTAGAAAGACATGGGGCAGAGCTGCTACTTGCTCTCCTTGTGCCCAGCTGCTCTTGAGGCACCCTGAAGGCATGGTGGTCCCTAGCCCTGGCCTGCCACCCCAGCAGAGCCTCACAACAAGCCAGACCACCCTCCCCTACTCCATGGGGCCCACCATTTTCCACATCGGACTTCCCTCTTGTCACAACTCCACCCAGCAGACCAGACTATCACAGCCCAGCTCGCACGGTTCATCAATAAATGCTTTATTTAGAGGTGACTACAACAGTAATCAACCAGCAAGGCAAGACTGGCAAGCTGCTCATGTAGTATTTTATATGTCAAATACCAGTAACATTTATATTAGGTCATTACCGTGACCTAATATAATGGTTTGAGGCTCTCTATGTTCCTGGAGCAAGCGGATGCCTTTGGATTGTACTAGCATGAGACAGGACATATGGAGATATTACTGGTGCCTGCTCTAGCAAATAGATGATTAACAGGAAGATAGATAGATAGTTTTGCTATTTATATCATTCAAAATTTGTTTAGGTGAATGGAAATAGTACTGAAGTTTACTAATTTAAAATTTTGCTAATATAAAATAGATTATTACACACTCTAAAATCAGAAGCACTGATTTTTCAGATGTCCTTTATACAATAGTGTATGGGAAAATAAAATGACATTATGTAAAATTTGAATAGAGTATTTCTAAGAAACTTTGATGTAATATAGCCTCAAATATTTTATGGTTATTTGAATGGTAATATGAGGAGATAGAATACCAGTGAAATAAGTTTCCTTCTGGGAATTGGAAAGATAAATGGTTACGGACATGCTCTGCATGCGTGAGACCTGACTTCCTCCCATTAACCAAATAGTCTCCTGCACACCACCAGGAGTAACTCAGAACAATGAGCTCAGTCAGAGCAGCCTTAAAGCACTGATCAGTACAGCCAAAAGAATAAAAATATTGACACAACAGAGCAGCCGAGTTCAAACCCAGGCTCCCAGAAGTCAGAAAACCTAGCGCAATATTACCTCAGTCATCCTCTGGTCGGACTCCACAGCTGGACACAGCCTGACCTAAGAGAGAAGCCGAATTCAATCCCAGGCATGTGGGACTTGGAGAATATACCAACCAGGTTTTTTGGGAGGCTAGACTGGGACCACCTCTTTTACCCTGGCTCCCTCCATAAAAGGCCTGGCCGTCCTGCCCAGAACTGCTGCTGGGGCTCGCAGCCCGACACCAGGCATTCAGGTGCAGGGCAGAGTCTCTGCCTGCCCTCCCTGTGCTAGACTGATGGGGGTATCTTGGAGTGGATGCAGGTTTTTTCTTCTTGGCCTGTCCTCTGCAACACTCCCAGAAGTCAGAAAACCTTGCACAACACAACCACAGTCATCCTCTGGTCTGTACTCCACAGCTGGACACAGCCCGATGCCCAGGCTCGAGGCGCCCAGGCAATACTCAAAACCTGGTATACCACAAACGTGTGGGAGTCAGAGGCTGAGTAAGACAGAGAACGTGAGAGTGTGCTGATAATCGTTGAAAATGATAACATCCAAGAACTGAGCATTGAATACAGGCAAAAGATACACATGATAACCTCTAAACATATGTATTACAATCCACAATGTTAAAGAATGGGAAGCGAGAAGGAGAAAAGAGAGAGAGAGAGAGAGAGAGGAGATAAAAAAGAACCTGCCATGGAGGCAGGTTGGGAAAGGGAAGGGAAGTGGGGACATTCGTGGTGGGGAATGGGTATAGGTGGAGGGATGGGTGCTGGAACACTGTGTGACTGAAACTCAAACATGAGCATCTTGTAATTGTATATCTCACAATGCTATAATAAAATATTCAAAAAGAATAAAAATATTGAATATATATTTAAATTGTTTAATTTTTCTTTAAAATACCTCTATTAGAATACATTGTTTATTTCAAATTAAATTTAATTATCTAAATTGGTTTATAATCCTTGGCATATTATAGTAAATTGAGAAAATTATCTCATGTATTTATTTTATTTTGATTTCTAAGTAATTTTATTCGAAACATCTTTTGTTTTCTACTTCTAGATATCTACTTCTAGTTTGAATGAAAGGTACTGTCATAGGTATTTACTTTTTATCATCAATCCCCCAAAATCACTTTTTTTAAAAAACTAAGTCTATTGAGTCCGAGATAAAGAAATTTTTAATAATATTTATGTCAAGAGTGAAGCATAATCTCCAACTAGTCTTCATAATTGATGTAAATCTTATCAGATCAATAATTCTAAGGAAGGAACTAATCTTAAATTACATTAAAAGGAAAAATCCACAAGGACCTTTTATTCTTTTTTTAATTATTAACATCAAGGGATGAATTCAGTGGCATTGATCCAGGCTTGAAAGGAAGCAGACTACCTTTAGAAAAGGAAAGCTCCACAGGGATCAATTTATAAAACTACTAAAATGTAAAATATAAAATTTGAAAGTCTAAGGAAAAATTGTTGAAAACTGCAAGTATAAAATAATGTAGTTTTTCCAGATTAGTTGTCCAAGAAACTCATAGAAAATAAATTCACTTCAAAGTAAGAATTTTTGTTCTCTTTTATATTAAATGACAAAGATTAGACTTCTCTATGTTTAATCCACTGAGTTATTTGTTGTATGTGTCTGTACATGTGACTGGGAGGGTATGTCCATGGACATTTACAATGACCACAAAGTGAAAATAAGTCACAAGGCAAAATTAAAGTTGTAAGCTCTAATTTACTGTTACTCTTCCGTGTATGCCAACATAGTTCAACACAAAGAATTTATAGACATGTAGTATGTCTATAAATTTATGGACATGTAATATTACAATAAATTTATAGACATATAATATGTCTCTAAATTTGACTGACACCATGTCAGTCAAACCAGGAGTTTCAAAATGTTTGGACTGACATAATTTAAATCTAAAGAAAAGATAATCTCTGGCCCTTATGCATCCTGATTACTGGTTATTTTATTTTCATCTTCTATTGAAGAGATAATCCATAAACTATAGCAAGAGACAAAGTTTGTGTGAAATAAAGCTCTAAAAGGATAACAATAAGGAAAATGTGGGAAACTCACAAACTCAGGCCATGAAAGATTTTCATGGGGAAGAAAAGAGTTTTTTTTTTTAATGGACCTTAGTAAAGAATATGTCTGTAATATTACCAGAGGTCAGGAGAGGATAAAATCAAAGTTACGACATATTTAGATAGTTGGTTGAACATAATGATGCTGTATCACTGTATCACTGTCTTCCCGTTCATAATCGATTTGCTCAAGCGGGCACCAGTAACATCTCTATATGTCCTGTCTCATGCAAGTAGAGCCCAAGGGCACCTGTTTGCTCCAGGAACAAAAAGAGCCTCAAACCATTCCATCAGGCCATGGGAATGAGGTCTATAATTGTTACTGGTATTTGGCATAACAAACATGACACAGGTAGCTTGCCAGTTTCTGCAGTGCGGGTAGCATACTCTTGTAGTCATCTCAAAATCCAGCATTTATTGATGAACCGAGCCGGGCTGTGATAGGCTGGTCTGCTGGGTGGAGTTCTGACGAGGGGAAAGTCCGGATGTGGAAAATCGAGGCCCTCATGGAGTGGAGGGTCATCTGGCTTTTTGCAAGGCTGTAACATTAAATATTTTGAACAACCAGTTATTAGTTATAGTAAACGTTATAACACAATCCATAGTATCATGTTTTGGACTTAACTTGTTCAATTGTTCATGCTGACGATAGAGATGAGCCAGTCACTACACAGGTTATGTGTTTAAATACTAAACTCTGCTCAAAGTGATCTATAAAAATATCTAGTGTGTAAATTTACAGAACATTTTTATTTAATCTAAGTAACTCAAAGAAGTTTGAAACCCATGTGAAATGAATATATAGTAATATAAATCAAATACTTACAGAATTCCTGTAGTAATTATTCATATTGATATGCAGATATTACATTGTAAACAATATTTTCCCATATATAAAACACTACATTTCTTGTTTCACAACAAGAAAGTAGCACAAGCTAAGAGAAAGCCTCCTGTTCAGCCCCAAGTGCTTAGATAAAGCGACTGGACAAGAGGAAACATCTACATTTCATAGAAGTGCAAAAACCAGCAGGCACTGAAACTGTGACCTCAGAATCTGCACCAATGTGGACTGTTCCACACATTGGTAGACCTGAGGTGGGGACGTGTCTTCCCAGGCCTCAACAAGTTAATATTCCCTTCCATATTGCATTGGACCCACATCACAGACTTTTTTAAATTTTTTAAATATTTTAATATTTTATTATACCACTGTGAGATACACAATTACAATGATGTTCATGACTGGGTTTTGGTCATACAGAGAATGGAGTCACTAACTTATATCAAGTAAAACAATGTTTGTTTTCTTACTTCTAAAGCAGCATGCATGGGAGGACGAATGCTAGAAAGAAAGTGCTTTATTCTACAGCAAACAGTTTTTTGAGAAATAATCCTTAAACTTGAAAAGGTAACAAATTACATACCTGTCTCTACGAGCTTTGAAGTGGAGGGTCTCAGAATTTACTCAAAGTTGCTTTCTTTCAGGGAAGATTAGTAGGACCTTGATGCAAGTTGACAGGTTTGCTGGTCTAGATTCAAAGTTTAAATAGATTTTGTATGTGTAGATTCTATTCTAATTTCATTTCATTAATTAACACAGCAACAACAACAAGAAAAGAAAAACCTCATTCAGCACCTTTAGGTTTCCGAATTTAGAATAGTTACAGGAACAACCAGTTGATGAGGCTATTGCTGAGAGTGGCTCAATTGAGCATCCTTTAAAAAAGGTTCTTTATATCTCTCTTCTATTGTTCCCAAGTTTTCTGTAAAACCCTATCAAACATTAAAACCTGTTCTTAGTGAGTTCTACATGTAAGTGAAAAGTTGGCTTTCTGCCCAAACTTAGAATGAAGCGATTTGAATCAGCAACAACTACTTGAGATTATTTAGTCTTAAAACAAAGGATGAAATGACATGCTATGGGACATATGGTAAACTGTGAGCAGAGTGGAGAACAGAATTCTAGAGCCAGATGGCTGCTTTATGTGACCAGAACAGACGTATATGCGTCCCCTGGAGATTGCTAGTTCTGCAGTGTAATTTGGTAAAGAGCTTAGACAAAACGTATGTTGACCTCATACAAAAAGCAGTGTTATTACCCATGCGTGCCCACGCACACACACACACACACAAAATACAAAACACACACACACAAACACACACACAAAGGGTTATTCTGGAACAACAGAAAGTCAAATTGGAAAGTGTAGTCTCGTGTAACATAAGAATTCCAAGAACAAAAGTACAAATTAACTCCAGTCAATTTTAATATATATATTTCTGTTGCACCTAAAGATTTCATTTATGAAGTTGGAAGTTTGGTAAGTGATGACTGTTGGAGGGACATGTTTAGCTAATCTGGGAGTTTTGTTGTTTTGCTCACTCCCAGCTTAATCTTATTTAAGCCAATGTTCATTCTAATGAGATCTCTCTTCTATGTAAACACTGCTAGAGGGTGTGGCAGTTACAGAAGTCACCTTGATTGAATAACTTCTGACCTATACATCTACTAAGGCTTCTATGTTTTCTAGATTGGGCACAGCTCCTCTTTATACCCACTGCACCCAACGTGGGACAGTTAGAATTTACCAGGAGACTACCACCCTGGCTACGCTGAGACTAAAGGTAGACTATAGGAAGGATCATACTAGTTTGCTCTAAGCAGGCGAGTATGACCCTTTCAGTACATGAGAACAAGATACTCAGAATCACCCTGGTGCAGATAATAATAAGGACCTTGTGGGTACCATCTAGATTACATGAAGCTCATGAAGTTAAGATGTATTACTTTATATCAGCCCCCCTCTCTCCAGTATTTTACATAAGAGATAATCTCGGGATTAGTCCTTGGTGTAACCCTTTGTTTATACCTACAATAGCGTGTGGCACTACACTCTGTTTAGGGTTCTTTGTTGGCATGACAACCTCCCGATTGGGTTACCCTTGGTGTATATAAGGGGCTGACTTGAGGCCCCCTTCACCTTTTGCCTTTTGATTCCTCAGCCTTCAGCTTTTGGCTTTTGGCTTTTGGCCTTTTGCTCTTTGGCCTTTGCTCCTTCTTCTGGTAGGACTCAGCTCGGGTGAGATCCCTCTCTCTTTGGTGGGAGACTTAGGCTCTTTTGTATGGTCTAAGTTCGGACCAGAGCTAGAGTTTGTTCATTATATTGGATTGCTGTGGAAGAGCTTTGTACTATTAAAAGCCATTTTTGGAACTGCACCGGACTTGTGAGTTTTCATCTTTCTCCCGGCGTCCTCAGAGGTAGAAGACAACCTCTGTCCTGACACTGTCGGGGACCCTGGCGGCGTTCCCGACAGATGACCTCTTATATGTTGGCTTCTGGTATCCTATTAATCTTATTTATTGATTTCTTATTAATTTGATTCTTATTTGTTGGTGTCTGATATTCTCTGATCTGTTACTGGGCAGCAAAGCATCTTCTTCCTTTAACTGGAGGTGAGAGTATGGGTAGCGCAACATCACTTCTTGTTGGAAATGCAAGTCATTTTGGTTCCTATAGTTTGCTGACCGGTGTGTGAGGCCTCATTTAAATAGGATGACAGGGTCACTCAGTTACATACTGCTTTAAGGAAAAATCATGTGAAATCTGGTCTATTTGGCTAACAATATCATTAGGTCACTGACTACAAATATTATCAGTGTGTGTATTATATATAAAAATTCAAAGAGTGCATGGGTCTAATAGTTATGCTCCTTCTTGTAACATTAACAATTTATTTTTCATTGATTTAAAAAATAGGGGAATTATGGTTCTTCATATTTACTATGTATTCATCTACTAATTTCAATTTTTAAATTTCTGCAATTTGGAATTAACATATCTTTTAGTAAAATTTTTAAAAGTAATTAGTTTCAAAATATTTTAATGTTCTCTTGCAACTTTCTCAGTCTGTGGCAAGGAAACTGACTCAAACTTCGGAAAGTAAGGAAAGGTTCCGACCATATTCTTGAACCAATGCTGTGTCTAGATGAACAAGTGAGGGAAGAAAACGGGAAAGTATAAATAAACTTATAAAGTATAGTGATGATAAGGCTAAAGAGTCTCCCTCCTCTCCTTCCCTCCATTATAGATACCAAAGAAACTATAGCACATATTTTTAAATTAATGAGCTCTATTCTGGGTACCATCTCAGGTGTGCATGCATATAGGAAATAAATTAGCATATTGTTCCACTTCTCTTTAAGAATTATCTTTTCTGAAGCCAGAGCAATAGAGCAGCAAGTAAATGGTCAGTACAAATCCAGTCCTTGGCACTCCATGAAGTCCCTGTGCTCTGTCAGAAGTGATCTCTGAGCATGGAACTAGGAGTAATCCCTGAACACCATTGGGTTTCAAGAAAAAAAAAACCCAAAATTCTATTCTTGAAACATTTACTTTACACATTACTCCAGAAAGAATTGAACTTCAGAGAATATTTTCTAGTTGTGTTTTTTTAAAAAAAGGATACGCTAACAATTTAATTCTTATCTAAAATTTGTTTGTAAGGATTGCAACAAGTGTTAGTTCTCCTATTTTTGGTTAAATGATTTAACAATAACACATCATATACATTTTTAAAAAGTTATTTTAATATGGCCTTATAACAATTCCATGTGTTTACTAATTTTATATTTCAATATACATTTTATAAATTAATGTTTTAGGAATACTGGAAAACAAGAAACCAGAAAAATAAATACTGAGATGAATTTGCGATTGTAAAGTAAAAATTAACTATAATTACTAATTCCAGAATGAATTTTTCTATGGACTGTAACAATAGCTGTGATAATTTTAATAGCTCTTTACTACTACACTAAGTGTAAGATCTTATATGATGACACATTTATCACTATATTAATTAAACAAAGTTACTTTGTTTAATAGTTTAATAGGACCATGAGTTTCATTGTGGTTGAAATCCTTAGGTTATGTGCAATTGTAATTTTTGCTATAATAGCTATGTTATAAAGCATAAGAGTTGTGAATTTTAAATTCGATGATTAAAAACCTTCTCTTACCTGGGAGCTGGAGTGACAGTAGAAATGACTAAGGTGCTTGCTTGCAAAGGGGCTTCACAATTTTCTCCCTCCTATCCCATATGGTCCTCCAAGTTTCCCAGGACTGATTTCTGAGAGCAGAGCCATGAGTAACCCCTGAGAACTTTTGGATGTGGCTGAAAATATAAATGAAAAAAATCTTTTCTTTTTAATATACCTCTGCAAATCACAAGTTCGGTAAATTTCCTTTCACTCACACAAATTAAATTATTCAATTAACTTAGATAAAAAAAAGCTTCGACCAAAATGAAAAATTATTTCAGCAATATCACTTCCAATTTACAGTATTTGTTAAAACTATATAAATATAGAAGAAAAATTCTACCACCTAAATTACTGTCTATTTTAGTGATGGTTCAGATACTTAATTTCAAACCTTGGTTTCAATGAAAGTTTGATTGCCCTTTGAAACTATTTGTTGTTATGGTTCTTTTGATTCCTGGTGAATAATTTCATAAATAGCTAGCTTTCTATTCCATCATTTATAAAAATGTTATTCTTAGGTTGTTAATTTATCTGTTGTAATTATATCATACTAACGTTAATAAGTTCTGATGTTATATCATATTCAACATGTAGCCTACAGATATCCTAAATTCTAGCAAATGTTTCATTAGTCAAAAAATTATGATTTCCAATGCCTGTCTCCAACTTACACAAAGGTTCTTATTGAACTTGATGCCTCAAATAACACTCTTGACAGTATTATTGCTATCAGTGATAAGAGTGCAGCTCAAACAAAACAAACGTCCTTTGCTGTCAAAGACAAGGATAGCTCATGTCTTGAATGACATCACAGACAGGAAATTGCTTGCACTGGTTTGAAACAGGGATTTCAGAAAGGGAGGAAAGAAAAGTTCTTGACAAACTACATTCTTTAAAACTGTTCATAAATCAAAGAATAAAAAATATTTTAGATTAGGGGCTGGAGCGATAGCACAGTGGGTTTTGCATTTGCTTCGCACGCACAACCAACCTGGGTTTGATCACTGGCATCCCATATGTTCCCCTGAGCACCACCAGGAGTAATTCCTTAGTGAAGGAGGTAACCCCTGAGCATCACTGGTGTGACCCAAAAAAGCAAAAAAAAAGTTTTAGATTAGCTGTTCACCATTCTAACATGCATATGGTTATCTCAGTGTTTTCATGCGAAAGAAGCAAAGAGATTATATTTTTTTATAAATCTTAAAATGAATATAAATTAATAAATTAAATAAAATTTTAATTAAAAATTTTTTATTTTTTTAAGTATTTTATTATACCACCGTGAGATATACAAATAAAAAGATATACAATTAAAAAGTTCATGTTTGGGTTTTGGTCATACAGTGTTTCAGCACCCATCCCTCCACCAGTGCCCATCTCCATACAAATAAAAAAGATATACAATTAAAAAGTTCATGTTTGGGTTTTGGTCATACAGTGTTTCAGCACCCGTCCCTCCACCAGTGCCCATCTCCCACCAACAACATCCCCGGTTCCCTCCCCTTCCCCAGCCCTGCTCCATGGCACGTTCTTTATTTCTTTCCCTTTCTCTCTCTTTCTCTTTTCCTTCCCTTCCAGACTATGGATTACAGAACATACATTAAAAGGTTGTCATGTGAATCCTTTTGCCTCTATTTAATGCTCAGTACTAGGTTGGCATTAGTACCCTCGACAATTATTAGCACCCTGTTCCATTTTCTGTCTTACCTAAACTCTGACTCCCACACGTTTGTGATAATTTAGACCCTTGACAAGACCTCCCGATATATGCTTCACTTGACCTTGGATATTGGTATCATAATATGTACATATATATTTATGCCATGCAAATAAATGCAGTCATTCTGTATCTGTCTCTCTCCCTTCTGGCTAATTTCGCTCAACATAATCTTCCCCATGTCCATCCATTTATAGGCAAATTTTATAACTTCATTTTTCCTAACAGCTGCGTAGTATTCCATTGTGTAGATGTACCAAAGCTTCTTTATCCAGTCATCGATTTTCGGGCACTCTGGTTGCTACCAGATTCTGGCTATTGTGAATAATGCTGCTATGAACATAAAAGTAGGGATGGTGTTTCCGCTGCGTATTTTTGGTTTCCCAGAGTAGATTCCCAGGAGTGGTATGGCTGGGTCAAATGGGAGTTCAATTTCTAGTCTTTGGAGGAAAGTCCATATTGTTTTCCAGAAAGGTTGTACCAGCCGGTATTCCCACCAACAATGGATGAGTGTCCCCTTTTCCCCACATCCACGCCAGCACTTGTTGTTCTTGCTCTTTTGAATATGTGCCAGTCTCTGTGGTGTAAAGTGGTATCTCATTGTTGTTTTGATTTGCATCTCTCTGATGATTACTGATGATGAGCATTTTTTCATATGTTTTTTGGCCATTCGAATTTCTTCCTTGCTGAAGTTTCTGTTCATTTCTTCTCCCCATTTTTTGATGGGGTTGTTTGTTTTCTTCTTGTAAAGTTCTACCAGTGCCTGATATATCCTGGATATTAACCCCTTATCAGATAGGTATTGGGTGAATATTCTTTCCCATTCTGTGGACTGCTTTTGTATCTTAGTCACTGTTTCTTTTGAGGTGCAGTTTCATGTAGTCCCATATGTTTATCCCTTTCTTCCAGTTGCTTTGTTAGTGATGTTTCACCTTTGAAGATGCCTTTAACTTCAATGTCGTGGAGGGTTTTTCCTATATTTTCTTCAGTGTACTTTATGGATTCAAGTCTGATATTGAGATCTTTAATCCATTTTGATCTGATTTTTGTGCATGGTGTTAGACACAGGTCCAAATTCATTTTTTTACATGTCGCTGCCCAGTTTTCCCAACACCACTTGTTGAAGTGGCTTTCCTTACTCCATTTTAGACTCATTGCACCTTTATCAAAGATTAAATGATCATGTGTTTGAGGTTGGGTGTCAGGATACTCAAATCTATTCCATAGGTCCACAGGTCTGTTTTTTATTCCAATACCATGCTGTTTTAATTACTACTGCCTTGTAGTACAGTTTGAAGTTGGGAAAGGTGATGCCTCCCCATCTTCTTTTTCCCGAGGATTGCTTTAGCTATCCTTGGGGGTTTATCGTTCCATACAAATTTCAGGAGCATTTGGTCAATTTCTTTGAAGAATGTCATCGGTATCCTCATAGGGACTGCATTGAATTTGTACAGAGCTCTAGGGAGTATTACCATTTTGACAATGTTGATTCTCCCCATCCATGAACAGGGAATGTGTTTCCATTTCCTTGTGTCCTCTTTTATCTCTTGGAGCAGTGTCTTGTAGTTTTCTTTGTACAGGTCCTTTAATTTTTAATTAAAAATTTTTAGAATGGGCAGAGCTCATTCTAAAAAATATAATGAGCTTGGTTT
>JAJIBD010038627.1:0-72450 GCA_021461705.1 Cryptotis parvus
GGAAAAGTAATTCATAGAAGAGCATCTTCAAAGATGAAACACCACTGACAAGGACAAATGGAAGCAAAAGATAAAACAAATGGGATTATATAAAAATTGAAAAGCTTCTGCACCTCAAAAGAAAAGGTGACCAAGATACAAAGACAATCCACAGAGTGGGAAAGGATATTCACCCAATACCCATCTGACAAGGGTTAATATCCAGGATATATCAGGCACTGGTAGCACTCCACAAGAAAAAAACAGCCAACCCCATAAAAAAATGGGGAGAAGAAATGAACAGAAACTTCCAAAAAGAAGAAATTCGAATGGCCAAAAGGCATATGAAAAAGTGCTCTTCATCATTAATCATCAGGGAGATGCAAATCAAAACAACAATGAGGTACCATCTCACACCACAGAGACTGGCACACATCCAAAACAGCAGAACAACTGGTGCTGGCGTGGATGCGGGAAAAAGGGACTCTCATCCACTGGTTGGTGGGAGTGCCACTGGTCCAGCCCTTTTGGAAAATAATATGGGCATTCCTCCGAAAACTAGATATTGAGCTCCCATTTGATCCAGCAATAGCACTCCTGGGAATATACCCTAGAGACCCAAAAACACATAGCAGAAACACTATCTGTACTTCTTTATTCATTTCTAAGCTATTCACGATAGCTAGAATCTGGAAACAACCTAAATGCCCGAGAACAGAGGACTGGCTAAAGAAACTGTGGTTCATCTACACTATGGAATACTATGCTGTCAGAAAAGATGAAATTATGAAATTTACCTGCAAATGGATGGACATGGAGACTATCATGCTGAGTGAAATTAGTCAGAAGGAAAAGGACAGATATAGAATGACTGCATTCATTAATAGGATATAAATAGATACCAGTGTTTTACTAAATGTGGAAATGGTAATGGCAGACTAAAACTCACCATTGAATATACACAAAGAGACTTAAATGATAAACTCTAAATATCTGCAGGGCTAGCCACAATGTGTAAAAGAAGAGGGGAGAGAGATGCAGAGACAGAGACAGAGACAGAGAGAGAAAGAGGGAGGAAATGGGGGTACCTGCTATTGAGGCAGCCTGAGGGTGGGCGGAGAGGTGTGGGTACAATAGTGGTGGGAATGGGGCACTGGTGGAGGGATGGGTGCTGGAATACTGTATTGCCAAGAACCAGTTATGAACACCTTTTGTAATTGTATGTCTCAAGGTGGTATAATAAAAAATTAAAAAAATAAAAAGTTAAAAAGAAAAAGAAACTAGAATGCTGTTGGGTGACACCCTACTGAGTTCAAGGCTCTTCCTAATTTAGCATGTTAAGAGCTGCTCCCTTTCCTTAAGGAATCTCCCGAGTAGATACAACGGGAGTGTGAGCAGAATTGGATTTATTTCACAATTTTATATGGCAAAACATTCTTTTTTATGAATCTTGCTTTCTCAGTATAATAGTCTTTTTTCCCCATGGGTCTCCATGGGGACACATGCAGTCATTACAAGAAACCACTTGGCAAATGTTGGATCAACCATAATGTAATCAGTTTTGTTAGTTGAAGAAACATATGAGTATGCCTCTGGCAAGCAAACAAGTCTTTGGTTCTAAAGGTAATAGCAGAGTGAATTAGTCTGATGGATTATGGACCTTAGTGGAGGTGTAGAGATTTTACTGGGATTGGTGGGCTATATATTCATGGTAAAAAGTATTAATGCCATTCTCTGCAAATTATATTCTAACTGCTTTATGGTTCAGAGATGTTACCACTCCCCTGCTCTGCTAGGGAGATTTGTATCTCAGAAACTCATCTCTGGCATATCAGCATTTGTTAAGCTTGAGCCAAAGGGCTCTCCTGAAGATCTGCATTTCTATATCATCATTTACCTGGGTTCGTCCCTAGACAGCCCAGTCCAGGATGGGTTGTGCTGGAATCCTTTGATGAACTTCTGACAATAAAAGAAGCTAAAAGGAAGGAGAAAAGGGGCTTTGGGCCATTTTGCCTCTCTGCCGGCTAGGCTGTCTGCCCATTTGGATTCCTTTCTGCCTGCTCTTTGGGCAAAAAGAAACATTTGCCCAAGCACATAGTTCAGAGTACAGCAGTCATCTTGGTTTGAGGATTAAAAAACCCACCATATGGTATTGGCCAGCTAGGAAAGTAATGTTTGGGTCTTTTCTGATATTTACTTGTACTGCCAAGAACTTGTGTGAGCCTTTTTGGAACTTGCTGGATTCCACTAGTCTTCATCCATCTGCTGATCCCTGGGAAAGAAGAGTATGCTGTTCTGCTCCCCAATATAGTTGGGGAACAGAAGTGTTTCCTGACAGGAGGCATTGCTTTCCCAAATATCAAACTGTACTACAAAGTTGTAGTAATTAAGACAAAGTGGTATTGTAATAAAGACAGATGTCTATCTCAGATCAATAAGATAGACATGAATATCTTGAATATCCCCAGGCATATTATCAGTTAATTCTCTATAAAGGGGCAAAAAATATGAAGTGCAAGGAAACAAGTGGTGTTGGGAAAACTGGTCAGGTACATGCAAGAAAATAAACATATCTTTCTTTTTAATGTCATGCATAAAAATAAAATCAAAATGAATTAAAGACTTTGATATCAGACCTAAACCCATAAGGCACATTAAAAAAAGTGTAGACAGAACTCACCATGATATTGAAGCTAATGGCATCTTCAAGGGTGAAACAACACTTACCAAACAAATGGAAACAAAGATAAACAAATGGGATAACATTAAACTAAGAAAATCTGCACTTAAATGAAAACAATGACCAGAATGCAAAGAAGTCCGTGGAATGGAAAAAATTATTTATCTAACACACATCTGGTGAGGGGGTTAATATCCAAATATGTAAGTCACTGGTAGAACTATACTTGAAGAAAAACACATACATACATACATATCAATAAATAGGGATAAGAGATAAATTAAAATTTCTCAAAGAATAAATACAATTGGAAAAAAGCATGTGAAGAAGCTCACTGCACCAGGGAGATGTAACCAAAAAAAGCAATGGGATATAATCTTATGCCACAGAGACTGACATACCTAAAGAAGAGCAACCAGTATTGGAATGAATGCAGGGAGAAAGGGGCTCATTCACTGCTAGAAATGCCATTTGATCTAGTCTTTCTGGAAAGTAATATGAATATTCCTCCAAATACTAGAAATTGAGCTCCATATGACCCAGCAATAACACTACTGGTAATATACTCTATTCCAAAAACACAATTCAGAAAAACAATCTGACTTCTATGTTCATTGGAGCACTATTCACAATAGCCACAATCTGGAAACAACCCCAACCCCAAAGAACAGATGACTTGATAAAGAAACTATCATACTTCTATACAACAGAACATTGTGCAGATATTAGTAAAAATAAAGTAATGAAATTTACTTATACAATGATAAGCATGGAGAGCATCATGCATATTTAAATGAATCAGAGGGAGAGGAACAAATGTAGAATATTGCACTCATCCATGGGATATAAAAGCATAACATGTGAGTAATACCCAAAGACAGTAAAAAAAATGGTCAGGAGGATTGGTTCATGTTAAGAATCTTACCACAAAGTGGGAAGGGTAGTTCAGTTAGGACAGAGAAGGGATCCAAAAGACAATGATAACACTGTTGGTGGAATGTCGACTTGTACAACCTTTCTGGAAAACAATATGGACATTCCTCCAAAGACTAGAAATTGAGCTCCCCCTTTGACCCAGCCATACCGCTCTTGGGAATATAACCTGGAAAGCCAAAAACACACAGCGGAAACACAATCCGCACTTTTATTTTCATAGCAGCACTATTCACAATAGCCAGAACCTGGAAACAACCAGTATGCCAGAGAACTGATGACTGGATAAAGAAAACTGTGGTACATCTACACAATGGAATACTATGCAGCTGTCAGAAAAAAAATGAAGTTATGAAATTTTGCTATAAATGGATGGATATGGAAAGAATCATGTTGAGTGAAATTAGTCAGAAGGAAAGAGAGAGAGACATAGAATGACTGCATTTATTTGCATGACATAAATATACTAGGTGATCTTACCGAAGTGGAAATTACCACAAGCGTGTGGGGAGTCAGAGGTTGGTTTAGATAGAGAAGGGAACATGTGTGAATAAATGTATAAAGTTCTGATACTAACATAGAACTGAGCATTAAATACAGACAAAAAAATGCAAATGATGGCTTCTAAGTGTACGTAGTGCAACCCACAATTGTGGGAGAAGGAGAGAGAGAGAGAGGGAGAGGAGAGGGAGATAAAGAACCTGCCATTTAGGCAGTATGTGGGAGGGGGAGGGAATTGGGGACATGGGTGGTGGCTGGGGGCACTGGTGGAGGCGGGGTGCTGGAACACTGTGTGACCGAAACCCCCAAGCGTGAACAGCATTGTAATTGCATATCTCACGGTGGTATAATAAAATGTTAAAAAAAAAAAGACAATGATAGTTGGTAATGATCACTTAACAAAGCCTGAATGCTGAAAGGAAGTATGCATGATACCCTTTTCAGTAAGAGTGGTATAAACCACAGTGCCTAATAGAAAAATGAGAGAGAGAGAGATGGGAGAGAGGGAGAGAGGGAGGAGAGAGAGAGGGAGAAGAAGTGTCTGTCATGGAGCCTAGGCTGCAGATATGGAGAGGGTAGGAGAGAAACTGGAAGACATGGTAGCAAGAAATATGCATTTGTGAAGGTATGGGTGTTCAAACATTGTATAACTAAAAATTATGAACACTTTGGTGTATCTCATTGTGATGCAATAAAAATAAAGTATCTGAGAATCAACTTAAAGCAGAGGTGAAAATTATTTAAGGAAACTATAAATCATTGTTAAAATGATATAATGTAATAGAAACACATTCCATATTCATGAATCAAAGGATTAGTATTGTCAAAATGACAATCCCAAACAAAGCAAAACAGATTCATTGCAGTTCCAATAAAACTGCCCACAAATTTTTTAAAGACAAAGATCAAATGCTACTCCAAATTTATATGTAATAAAATCCCATGAAATATTAAAATCATTTCTAAGAAATACTAGATGATGGGAAGTTTTTCTTTTTCCAACTTTAAACCACTATAAAGCTATACTTGTCAAGACAGTGAAGTACTGTAATAAAGATTGACTCAAGACCAGTGGGATAGAATGGAGAGCCTAGAGATGATCATAAACTATACAGTCATTTAATCTTTGTCATAGGAGCTAATTAATATGAAGTAGATCAAGGAAAAGCTCAACAAATTGTGTGGGAAGTAATGTCAGTCACAAGGGAAAAAAAAGAACTCAGACGCTCATCTCATACCATGCACAAAATGTAATTGAAAATTAAATAGATCTCTTAATATCTTATCTGGATATAATTATATTGAGGAAAACTTTGGTAGAACTCTTCACACCATTGAATCTTGTAGCATCTTCAAATATTTGATGTTATTGACTTACAGGACTCCTCTAAGAACCTCTGCGTCTGCCCTGGATTGCCTCCTGCAGGTCACTTCGTAGATAGGGGGTAGTCTAAATGTGGCAGTTTATCTGACCATGTATTCTATTCTGGCTGGTATAAATATTCTCTCATGCTACCACAATCATCATGGGACTACCTAAATCTTACCAGCATATTTGCCTGGCCACGTTGGATCTCTAAGTAATTAGACCAGAGAGAGATGCTGTTTGCCTCAAGCAAGCAAGCATGGCTCCCTCATAACTCAAAGGCAACTAAAATACAAAACAACCATGAAGTAGACGAGACTCTTGTGAAGGCTTGGAGAAATATTTAACTGGCATTAGTATTAGTCTTTGGTACAGAGATATGCCATCTCAGAAACCCCTTCTCTACCCCTATAAAGGCATTTCCAGGCAGATCTTGGCTTAAAACATTAGCATATAAAAGGGCCTAGGTGAGGTGCTGGGAGAAATTACCTAAGGGCATTTGAGCCCTTCCTGCTTCCCATAATAGCGGGAGGTCTGTGTTGCAGGGGTATAAAACCAGCCTGCTTCCTCTCTCTCTCTCTCTCTCTCTCTCTCTCTCTCTCTCTCTCTCTCTCTCTCTCTCTTTAGGCTCTCTTTTTTGGGCTCTCTTTTTTGGGGCTTACACTCTTCTTGGGACTCTTGTCTTTATCTCATTTTTACAGGACCTTAACACCTGGTGGCAGCCATCTTGGCCTACATGTTGCTGGGGTTCTAGCCGGAATCCTAAGCACAGGGTTTTTCCTATTGCTGATTTGAATGCCTGAACCTGTGATAAGTAAAGCCGTTTAAAACTGCATCGGATTCCTGAGTCTTCATTGTTCCCCGCCCGGCTTTGGAGTTAAAAGGGAACTCGCTTCCTGGCACTTTTGTCGGCATCCCGACATTGACTAAGCATATAGAAGCAAAGATAAGCAAATGGGATAACACCAAATTAATAAGCTTTGCAAGACAAAAATAAATGATGAACAGAAGTAAAATACACCCACACATACCAGTGGAATATATTTATCAACCATCACTCATTTGAGAATTGGTCAATATATATGTGAAGCACTTGTAAAACTTAACAAGAAAATCAACTCCATCCAAAATTGGAAAGAGGTGATCCTAAATTTCCTCAAAGATGACATACAGATGGCCAATAAATCAGTATGTTAAAGGCACTGCCTCTCTTATCATCAGGGAGATGAAAGTCAAAAGTCCAAACAATGAGATATAATCATTTTGATGACATATTGGTGCACATAAAAAAAGAACAGAAGCAATTAAGTTTGACACATATGTGAGGAACCTTCATCTACTGCTGGTGAAATATTGACTGGTTCAACCATTTTAAAAATTAAGTATGGGCACTTCTCTAAAACCTAAGGACAGAGGTTCCATGTTACCCTTTGGGATTCTACCCTAAGGGTCCAAAACATCCATTTAAAATTATATTTGTGGGGGCCAGAGCAATAGTCCAGTGGGGAGGGCATTTGCTTTGCATGCCTAGCCAATGAGGGTTTGATTCCCCGGCATCTCATATGGTCTGCAGAGCCAGGAGTAATGCCTGAGCATTTCTGGGTGTGACCAAAAACAAAAAGAAACAAACAAACATTTGTGCTCCTATGCTTCTATGAACCACTATTCACAATGGTCATTATTTGTTGCAGGACTCCTAAGGGCCGCTGCATCTGCTCTGGATTGCCTCCCCCCAAATCACTCCGTAGATAAGGGGGTAGTCTAAATGTGGCAGTTTATCCGACCATGTATGCTGTACTAGCTGGTATAAATATTCTCCCATGCTATCCACAATCATCGTGGGACTAGCTAGATCTTACCAGCATATTAGCCTGGCCACATAGGACACCTAAGTAATTAGACCAGAGAGAAATGCTGTTTGCTTCCAAGCAAACAAGCATGGCTCCCTGATATACTCAAAGGCAACTAAAATATAAAACTACAATGAAGTAGAGGAGACTTGTGAAGGCTTGGAGAAATATTTAACTGGCATTGTTGTTGGTCAAGGTACAGAGACATGCCATCTCCAGAAACCCCCTTCTCTACACTACAAAAGCATTCCTAAGCAGATTTCGGCTCAAAACATTAGCACAGTAAAGGCCCTAGGTGAGGGTGCAGGGAGGGATTACCTAAGGGCATTGGACCCTCCCTGCTTTCCATAACAGTGGGAGGGAAGGTCCCGAGTTACAGGGATCTAAACTAGCCGGTTCCCCGCTCTCCCTTCCTTCTTCCTTGTGGGATCTATCTCCTTGTGGCGCCCCATTCCCCTTGGAAGGCTTTTTCTCCCTTTTACACGTGGTGGTCGCCATCTTGGCCTACATGGCTGGGGTTCTAGCCTGGAATCCCTAAGCATCGGGTTTTTCCTTTTTGCTGATTTGGTATGCCTGAACCTGTGATAAGTAAAGCCTTTTAAAACTGCATCCGGATTCCTGAGTTTTCATCCGTTCCTCGCCGGCCCCGGAGGTAGAAGGGAACTTCGCTTCCCGGCACTGTCGGGGACCCCGGCGGAGAGCCCTGACAATTATTTAGAAAAAATGAAATTTCCAAGAACATATGACTGATAAAGAAAGTACAAGAAAGTTTGCTATGCACGCACAGTGAAATTCTACTTAGTTATTAAGAAAAACATGAAATCATTCAATATGGTGCTACCTGCATGAAATTTGGGGGTACATGTTTAGTGAAGGAGCCAGAGAGGGAAGATAAGAATTGATCTCTCCCTTATGGGTTATAAAGAAGCAGTTTGCGGAATAACAAATGCCCAAAGGAACTATAATCTGAGAAGTAGTAGAAATAATTATAATAATGCTATGTATAAATATATACAAACAGTATGCCAATAAAGGTAAAACATAATTATTTCTTCTTAGCCAGAGTATAAATTTTATGAAGACAACAAACAGGTATTCTAATCCAAATGCTATAACTGTATGAGTAACACATAGTTATCAATAATTGGTTGCATAATGGAATTAATATATGATTAGCTTTCTTCCTCAGACTGTTTTTTCAAAAATTTTCCTTTATGTCTATGTCCCCTGGAATTGTCCCTTTTTATTCTCCACAATCACAACACCATGTTAAGTTCCCTTTCTGTAGACTACGTCTCAGATTCTTGTTCCTTTGGGCATTTGTTATTCCCTTACTAATGTTCTTTATAACCCATAAGGGAGAGATCGATAGAAAATAGTCTGTTCCACAGCAGTGATTGGTGAATCTTTTATCACCATGTCCCCTCAAGTACTGTTTATAGGCTTTTTTCCAATATAGTTTTTTAATCATATTTTGATAAAATCTAAGCTTTTTCAGTTTTATGGTCCTCATTTATTTAAAATGATTAGTTATACTTACAGTGCTCGTACCCAAATCTTCCACCATTATATCAAGATCCCCTAGTTTTGCAGTACACTGTTGCCCAGAGTCTCTGCACCTTGCGTGGAGTTACCTCCTGCAGGCCACTTTGTAGATATAGGGGCAAGGAAAAGTTTGTATCTGTGACTTTATGTGGCAGTAAATCTTACCATGTATTCTATGTTTAGCTGGTATAAATATTTTCTTTCATGCTATCACAATAATCGTGGGATTAAATAGATCTTACAAGTATATTTACCAGACCACATTGGATCTCTAATTAAACCAGATAGAAATGCTGTTTGCCTCCAAGCAAGCAGGCATGTCTCTCTATTAAGTGTAAAGGTTAGTGTAGAAAAAACTATGAAGTTTTGTGAAGGCTTAGAGAAACATATACCTGGCTGTAGAATATCCATTGGTACAGATGCATGTCTTTGTATTCTGAGATACAGTTCATCTCAGATGCCCTTCCCCATCTACCAAGAACTTGCCTCCTTAGCTGGAGTTAACATTTAATTTTGCTAGGTAAGGTCCTGGAAGAATTACCTAAGGGGAACTGACCCTAACGGCTTTCCATTGATGTGGGCCGGTCTGGACTGAAAAGTTATGAAAGCTGTAGCCTGCTTATTTCCATACCTTTTCGTGTTTTTGCCCTTTTTGGTTCTTTTGCCTTTTTGCCTTCTCCCCTCTTCTCTCCCCCTCTTCAGTCTCTTCCCTGTTGGGCCTTACCACATGGTAGTGGCCATCTTGGCCTAGGATTCTAAACCTACATGTGGCCAGGGCCCAGCTAGGAACCTAAAGCCTGGGACTTTCCTATTGCTGTATTGTATACCAAAACAACAGTTAGTAAAGCGTTTTGAAACTTAGCTGGATTGTTGTGTCTTTCTCTATCCACTGGTCTCAAATCCCCCTGGGTCAGAAGGGGATACCTAGACCCTGCTCGTGGATTTTGTCAGGGTATCAGCATACTCCGACACCCGACATGTCCCATAATTGTTGGATGGCAGGCCTAGCTAACGTGGTAGCTTTGTTGTTTAATCTATTTCATCTATCCACTCACAGTTTAATATATTTACATGTTCATAGGTCAGGGTTCATACTAATGAGATCTCTTGTGTATAAACACTGATGGAGGCTGTGGCAGTTATAGAAGTCACCTTGACTCTGAATGAGTAACTTCTGACTTATTATTGTACATCTACTATGACTTCTATGTTATCTAGATTGGGTACAGCTCCTCTTTATACCCACTGGTCCTTGCATGGGACAGTTAGAATTTGCCAGGAAACTGCCACCCTGGCTACGTTGAGACTATGTTTAACGTTATAGGAAGGATCATACTAGTTTGCCCTCACACAGGTGAACGTGACCTTTTCAGTATACAAAGGACAATATACTCAGAACCACCTAGATACAGATAATAAATAAGAAGGATCTTGTGGGTACCATCTAGATTACATGAAGCCTATGAAATTAAGATATATTACTTTATACCAGCTCCCCCTCTCTTTCCTGTGTTTTACATAAGAGATAATCTCAGAAAAAGGGA
The DNA here is from genome assembly GCA_021461705.1 of Cryptotis parvus. Taxonomy (NCBI): domain Eukaryota; kingdom Metazoa; phylum Chordata; class Mammalia; order Eulipotyphla; family Soricidae; genus Cryptotis; species Cryptotis parvus. Next base: position 10,399 of record JAJIBD010038627.1, read on the forward strand.
TTAGTCCTTGGCATAATCATTTGTTTAGACCTGTAGTAGGGTGTGGCAGCATCCTTCTACACTATTCTACTATCTAGAAGCTGTTTAGTTGATCTCTGTTGACAGAACCTGCCCTGAAGTTATGATTACTTTTGTGTATATAAGGAGACTGACTTGAGGGTATTTTTTTTCCTCTCTGGTGGGATCCACTTTGGTGGGACTCTTCTCTGGTGGAATCCTCTTTGGTAGGAGACTTGGGCCCTCATGTATGGTCTAAGTTCTGACCATAGCTAGAGGTCTTCCTTTATATTGGATTGAGGTGGTAGAGCTTGTTGTACTATTAAAAGCCTTTTGGAACTGTGCAGGACTAGTGAGTTTTCATCCATTCCTAAGCAGCCTTGGAGGTAGAAGAGAACTTCTATTATGATACTGTTGGGCATCCCAGCAGCTCCCTGACACATAATTTCCTATATGTCATATTATCTGTCTGTATTCCCCTCCAAAAATGGGTGACGGACTTGGAAAGCTAAGCCTTTTGTACAGAAATCATTGTGAACTCCAGTGACAAGTGATAAGAGCCAGAGCATATGCTGGGGAAACAAACTATGGTTAAGAAGACAAGAGACAGCCCTTGCCTTTGGCAATCTTCAACTATGCTGGCAATAGGAAACACTGGGAAGTCTGTCAGTCCAAAAGTAGGACAAAATGGGAGCTGGAGCAACAGTACAGTGGGTAGGGCATTTGCCTTGCAAGTGGCCGACCCGGGTTCGATTCCCCAGCATCCCAATGGTCCCCCTAAGTGTCACCAGGAGCAAATCCTGAGTGTTGAGTCATGAGTAATGCCTGAGCATTGACGGGTGTGACCCAAAAAGCAAAATGACAAAAAAAGTAGAACAAAACGGCACGACAGAGGAATGCTCAAGATTAGCTGAGTGCAGGGGAAGCATTATTTTTTTCTTATTTTATTATCTTTTCTTATTCTATTATCCTCCTGGAATTCCTATCTTGTCCATGGTAAGACCTGAAAATGGATATCTACTAACTTTTGGCCTTATTTGGACAATACAATAGTGATTAAATGTCCAGATCACATCATAATGTGTGAAAATTATGGCCAGGATATGAATACTAGCAGTCTGTTAAAGTAGCACCATTAACCCCAGGATGAAGACCTCTGGGATTATGCTGATAAACTGTTAACCAATATTCAAGAGCAAAAAATCCCGCTCTATCAGGTAAAGTAGTTTCTTCTTTTGACTTATAGACACACCTCAGAGACATTTTGTGTCCAGCTTCTTTTCTGCTGCAATAAAACAAATATCATAATAAAGTGAGTCATACAATCTCTTTGGATTCACATCAAATAAAAGAATTATGTTTATTCTATGTTATAATCTATTCAGTGTACAATAAGATTATATCTAAAATGTACATATCTTAATGATATCTGACACAGAAACAAAAGCGAACACAAGCCATTGAAACAATGTGACTGATAGAGTTGCACAATAATCTCCCAAACCCTTCAATTGGCAAAAATCTCACTATCTGTAAAACACAATAAAGGAAATTAAAATGATATAAGGCATGTCCATACATCTTCTTTGCTGCGCTTTTGTCTCTCATGGTTCATTCAAACAGATCCTAGGAAATATCCCCTACTTAACCTTCTTTTTGATTCCCTCGCATTACTTCATACATAGTCAGTTACCAAATTTCAGTCATGCTTTCTTCACATCCTTCCTTTTCATTACTTTCCATTGCATTTCCACCTTTCCAATCCTGCTCTGTTGCAACTGCTTACTCACTGCTCTTCCAGTTTTCTTCCTTTTCAGTCTATCTTTGTGATCCATGTGTCATTCTTCTTGGTGGGTATAATCAATTTACCCTAGTTTATTTCTGAAGGAATTTTGGTGTTCATCTGTGTCTTTCCCAGACAGAGGACTGAACATGAAGCTTTGTGCCACGATGTTTCTAAAAGGTCTGAAAGATGCTTCAGGCTGCTTAACTGTGCAGCATGACCTTCTTCCATTGCATATACCTCTCCTTAAAAAAAAAACCTTGCCTATGTCTCTTGAGAACCACCTGGTATTCTACGGCACATGTCTTCCTGATTCTTTAGTCTGGGCAAATGAGTCTTGAAGTCATATTAGGAAGTTGAAGGAAATTCAATTAAATGAAATGCTCTTAAGAAGTATTTTATATGGAATCTGATCTAAAGTCAGTGTTTAATTACTATCAAGTGTCTCTTTTGATGTAGTCTGACTTTCAATTTAATCATGCATTTCTTGCCTCCTGATAGTTTTCCAAGCAATTTATTCTTGGTATTATGCCCTCTACCTGGTTAATACTAATCCATTATTAACCTCTCTTTAAGTGTATTTCTCTGACCTCTTCAGTCTTACATTGTCCTGTGACAAATCATCATGGCTTCCCTCATGCCCACTGCCTTCCCTCAATACAATACTTTTGTAATTAAATGTGTATATATTGATCTAATGACTGTCTCTCAGACAAGTTTGCAAGCTCTGTTTAGGTCATGTTGTGAAGTTTCATCACTATCTTTCTAGAACTTAACACATTGCAATTTCTTAATAAAGAGTTGGCATCAAACAGATGTATGAATTTGTGGGAGCAATATTTCCAAGCTAACTTATTTTTATGTTATGTCCTAAATCTAGCATTCAATTTTCACATATATTTTCATGTTAAGCTGTGATGCTTTATTTCAAAACTGCAGAAAGTTCTTCTAATTTTTCCATTTGGTTTCAGAACTCAGCCCTTGTTTAGAGCAACATATTTTGCGGCATCTCTTTCGACCTTGACAAATTATCAGTCACTTAGGAAGCTCTTCACTATGCATTTGCCCAAATGCTCATAAAAGGTTTAAACGACCTTTTTAAAGAAGAGCTTTTATTGGCAATTTATTTCTCTAATTGATGGAATTAAAGTAAGAGTGCCAAATTAGTTGAGTTTGATCTCAGGTACAGAGTTCCACATGAGTAATGCACTACTAAATGCTATTTGCATGACTCTGTTATTAGTAACATTAAATGATTTATTTGGCCTTTAATGCTACTCTCAAAACCAAAACATACCAATAGTCTGTTTAGGTGCCCACTCTCAAATGCTGTCTGCTCCATGCCCAGGAAGCTGCCCCCATGTCTCCACGACTCAACAAAAAGATACTATTTCAGGGGCTGGAGCGATAGCCTAGCGGGTAGGGCGTTTGCCTTGCACGCGGCTGGCCTGTGCCGGCCTGGGTCTCGATCCCGACATCCCATATGGTCCCCGAGCACCGCCAGGAGTAATTCCTGAGTGCATAGCCAGGAGTAACCCCTGAGCATCGCCGGGTGTGACCCAAAAAAGCAAAAAAAAAAAAAAAGATACTATTTCTTCCTCATACTAGAATATGGAGGAAAATAAATCCTATGTTCTTAGAGATTAAGGGAAATAAATACTACCAGAACAGTAATGAAAGAAAAGGAAGTTTTTGCAGATACTCTTTAGTTTCTTAGATGAAACTATGAGGAGTAACAAGCTTCATGGTTGGAACAGACTGATCAGAATTGGAGGTATTCCATTGATCTAAAGGAAGCTTCTTTGCGTTAGACATCTTCTAGTCAGGGCCCTAGGACTGTTGTAGATTCCTTCCATGTTTTTAGGAGTAAGTTATCATGTTGGTTCACTCCTTAGTTCTCATTTGTAAATCTCAGGAATTACCCCCATTATTCTCAGTAACTCTGACAAGTAAGGCCACTGCTAGAGTGGAAAGTATAAGAAATTTGTTACTGTGAGGATCTTGCTTTAAATTCAGCTAACAATTGTAGGACAGTATTTAATTATTTCACAGTATTTAGTTATAGTTTATTGAATTACAGTTTTCTCATGGAATATCTGAAAATAACAAGAATACCCTCATAGACTTTTATGTATTTTATGTATTTTAAATTAGTATCAATAGATATTTATCAATAAATAATAAAGGAAATAAATATTATTTTATTATAGTTAATTTATGTTTAACTATAAAGATTAATCCATGGAGCAATCCATGGAGCTGACCCTCTGATCCCTTATCTCTATCTCTTACCCTCGACCATCTCATTTATTTTGACTGGATACCAAATAAATTAACTACTTTACCTGGCATTTCTCTCTTCCCCATCCATTTTCACTTAACAGTTGACTTGAGTACAGGTTGCAGCAAGTGACAGTACATTTTTTTTTTGCCAGATTTTCAATTTTTTGCCAGATGATAATGGTAGTTATAATTACCACTAACACTTCGTAGATATACACTGAATGAAGACTCTCCCACTTCTTTGTTAAGTTGATCCCTAGGTACTTTATGTTCTAGGACACTATTTTGAATGGAATAGACTCTTTGATCTCTTTGGGCTCTGTGTCATTATTCATATATAAGAATACAACTGATTGGGGCCAGAGTGATAGCCCAGCGGGTATGGCATTTGCCTTGCAAGTGGCTGGCCTGTGCCGACCTGGGTTCGATCCCCGGCATCCCATATGGTCCCATGAGCACCCCCAGGAGTAATTCCTCAGTGTAGATCCAGGGAGAAACCCCTGAGCATCGCCTTGTGTGACCCAAAAAAGAAAAAAATACAACTGATTTTTTTGTATTGACATTGTAGCCATCCACTTTGCTGTATTTGCTTATTGTTTCTAGAAGTGCTTTTTTGGACTCTTTTAGGCCTTCTATGTATAACATTATGTCAACTGAAAATAGAGGTAATTTAATTTATTATTTTCCAATTTTGATCCCTTTAATATTCTTTTCTTGCTTTTTATTGTTGTTAGGACTTCACTACAATGTTGAACACGAGAGGTGATAGCAAACATCCTTGCCTTGTACCTGATCTCAGTGGGGACACTCAGTTTTTCACCATTAAGAATAATACCTGCTGTCATTCTCAATTAGTACTGTTTATTTCCATTTGTATCACTTGTCTTCCCGTTGCTCATTGATTTGCTCAAGTGGGCACCAGTAACATCTACATACATCCTCTCACATGCTAGTGTAACCCTAAGGGCATCTGCTTGCTCCAGGAACATGAAGAGCCTCAACCCATTCATTCAGGTCATGGGAATGAGGTCTATAATTGTTACTGGTTTTTCGCATATTAAATACAACACTGGTAGCTTGCCAGGCTCTGACGTGCAGGTGGGATACTCTTGTAGTAGCCTCTCATTTCGTGCGTTTATTGATGAACCTTAAAGGGAGAGATGGGCTTTTCTGCTGGGTGGAACTCTGACAAACTGTGGAGCCCTGGTGTTTCACCTGTTTAATTTACTGGTTCATTTTCATTAAAGTCTTGTCAATGGAAAGTTTTGAGCAGTTTCAATATAAAACTATGCTGGGGTAATACTCAGAAAGCAATAAACAACAACTAGAAGGTTTTCATCTGATGACATCCATTGCCACCTGAAGCTTAAACTATATTGTAACAGAGCTAAACAAAAGGATCTCACTAACCTTTCTTGTGGAATAAATTTTATTTAGGACTTTGGGAGATGAAAAATCCATGATATAGTTTCTGATGTCTAGTTGTTTAGCATTTATGGGAAGGTGATGAATCTATGAACAAGCAAGTATAAAATAAATTAACACTAATTGTTTGAAACAAAATAATACAACTAATGCATCACTTCATTTCCAAAAATATCAATGCATTACATTTCTGATACTCATATTTTTAAGAACTAAAATATTACAATTAGGTATCAGGGATGTGTCTTGAGTGGTGAAATACACACTGAACATGTGCGGTACCAAATCAAGCCTGACGCTGAAGGACCTTCTGTGCATGTTGCATGACCTTCCAGTGACCTGTGAGCACCATCTGCTCACTACCTAGAGATGACCCCTCTGAAGATAGTAAAAAGTAATATAGTTAAAATAAATTATTCATTTAAATGTGTCCTCAATTCTGAATTTGGGGTGCATTATTCTTAACCATAATTGCATACTTTTATTGCTTGCATAATCATAGACATTTTTGTTATGTATTACTTCTGTTTTTATTTTTATAATTTTTATTGAATCATCCTCCAATAGGACATTCTAAAACTCTTCATGATTGGGTTTTTAGTCACACAGTGTTCCAACATCCATTCTTCCAGCAGTGCACATTTTCTAACACCAATGTGCCCCATTTCCACAACTTGTCCCTGGCAGGTACTTTCCTTCTATCTCTCTCTCTCTCTCATTTTTTTAAATTTATGTTACTGAGTCACCAGGCCATATTGTTAGAAGGCTGTTCATGATTGGGTTTCAGTAACACCCAGAGCTCCACCAGTGCACATTTACCACCACCAATATGCCCTTTGTCCGTTTGCCACCCCACAACTTACCCACAGCCTGTCTCTATGGCAGGCGCTTTCCATCTTTCTCCCTCTCGCTCTCTCCCATTGGGAATTATGGTTTGCAATACAGATACTGAGAGGTTACCATAAACACCGGCATTTAAAAAAGTTACTTTCTTTAATTTGAAATGTTACATTAGGGCTGAAAAGATCATCCAGGAGTTAAGGTACTTGCCATACATCCAACCAACCCTGGTTCCATATGACACTTGGGCATTGTTGGAGTGAATGCTCTCTGAGCACAGAGCTAGGAGTGAGCCCTGAGGACTGCTGGGTGTGGATTTAGAAAACCTGAAACAAAATTGACATTGCACTACACTTCAAACATTCCATCATAACTTCCTTCTTTGACTCAACATTGTTTTCAGATATAATTAGGCCTAGTTCATTACTTTGAATGCTTGATATTTATATTTCATATTTTATGTTATCCCCATCTTATTTCTTCTATTGATTGATAAGCTATTTGAATTTTATTTTACATTATAAATTGTCTTCAATAAATAGTTTATAACATAAAGTTTGTGACTGAACTTTTCTAATATTTGTGACTAGAAGTAAAAGCTAAATCAGATACCAACATAAATTATTTTATGTGTATTTACTTGAAGTCTTATTTTCTCTATGTAGGTTTTATGCTTATTTTGATAAACATTTTTCCTTATAGATTTCTTTTTGCTTTTTATGATGTTACTATTATACTTCTAAATATTTCTGATGTCTTAAGTTGTAGAAATAAAACATGCTATATTGTAATTTTTGTTTTGTTTGGGGCCACACCAGACTGTGGCCAGGGCTTACTCCTGGTTCTGCAATCAGAATTATTCCTGGTAGTGCTTGAATATGATATTGGATGTTGAGGTTCAAGGTAAGTGCCCTACCTACTGTACTATCCCTGAGGCCCTCTATGTTGTTATTTTTATTTATTATAATAAGCTATTAATTTGTAAACCACACCCAGCAGTGCTTAGGGACTCTCTGTGGCTCTATGCTGAGGAGTGATCCCTGGAGTACACAAGGCACCATATGTAATGGCAGGGATTTGATCCAAGGTTGCAGGAATACAAGGCAAGTGTCTGATCCCTGAACTACCTCTCAGATCTTGTGCTTTGTTTCGGTGTGGATGATAGTGAAGAAAACGAAGGCAGGACACTGACCATTGACCCGCCCTTTAGGAGGGAAGCCAAAGCTAATCCTGCCAGCTATCTCAGGCAGACAGTCCTTTGCATCTAAAGGTGCTATAGCCAGCTTTACAGGTCAGAGTATTCCTTCCTCCTATGCTTTCTTTAGGCAGTCTAGCATAAAGGCTGTCTTTTGCTTTGCCTTTGATCTGAATTATCAGTGATTCCGCATCCTTATTCCCCACTGACAAGACCAAGGCCTGGTTTCTCTCAATGGTGGGCTGGCAACGTTCTCACCTTAGCAAGTACACAGTAAACCCTTGTCTCTAGCTGCTGGCCCTCTGAGTGCTTTCTTTGGAATTGCTGATCATTATGAGCAAACTCTAAGTGATTGAAACTTACGAATTTTGCAGCAATCAGCATCAGTAAATGGCAATTTTGTTCCTCTACATTCAGTGCTTACAAGTTTTATTTACTTATCATCATTGGATATCAAAAATATAGCTTGAAATGACTAAAATACCTACATTTATTTTATTCCCCCAAATTGGAGGATGAGTCTAGTAAGTCAATTAGGAATAATTTTCTTTTTATGGCAGCTGCTTTTTTATAAAGCAACATTCTTTTTTTTTTGGCTATTTATCTTGCTTCCTTTTAAATAATTTAGACATTGAGTTTTATCAAGCGTTTTTTAATCTCACAAGGTAGCCTGCTTCATTTAATGTGATGAAAATCACTATATATTTTTTTTTCTAATTCTATGCTATATCTTCATTATTTGGGATACGTTCTATTTTTATTCCTATCTCACTAAAATGTCTGCATATTTTTAATGGAATCAAAAGCATGAAACCTCTATAAAATTGAGGCAATTGTATGAATTAGTATCATGTGTTTGTTCTTCTTACTACCTGGATTTATATCTTTCTCATGGAAAATAAAACAATGATCTGAAAAAACATTCTGAATATAAAGTCTGTGGGTTTTACTGATCATTTCTCTATAAAAACAGTTGGGTATACATAGACCCCTTTGTTTTATGAGGCCTGGATAGGTCTTCACCAATACTATAAGGTGAGGTATGGTGGGAATTCACAGTTTTTACTCACTTATTTTATCTATAAATCAGTTAAAATGCAATTATTTCCCCCTTAAGGTCATAAGAAAAGCTTATAGGAAAACATGAATAATTGCATCAACAAACACATGAAAACATATCCAACTACTATCAAACACATAAGTACAGGTTTAAATAGTGTTTTTATTTAAAAAATAAAAACCAATTATATTGGTGTTAAGGAATGATAGAACTAAATGTCCAAATCAGAGTAAACAATATGGAAATCAAGATATCCAACTTTAATAACTAAATTGAAAAGGCACCTGTCAAGACAGCAGTGTGGGGCTGGGGTGGGGGTGAGGGGTAGGGAAGCCCGAGTCTGGGAATACTGGTGGAGGGAAATATAGACCTGGTGGGACTAATGATGGAACATCACATGTCTAAACCCAACTATGAATAATTTTGCAAATCACTGTGTTTTAATTTTAATAAATTTTGGAGAAAAAGGTCAGGTCACTTTTATTATTATTATTATTATTATTATTATTATTATTAATTTGATTTTGGACCCAAATGTGGTGCTGCTCAGAGCTTACTCCCTGAAACTGTTCTCAGGGATCACAATGTGATCAGAGCTCCACCCAAGAGAAAAGCCAATCTCTCCCCATTGTGGTTCATCAGTAAATGCATGAGATAAGAGGCTACTACAATAGTATCCCACCTGCATGGCAGAGCCTGGCAAGCTACTCGTGCTGTATTTGATATGCCAAAAATCAGTAACAATTATAGACCTCATTCCCATGATCTGAATGAATGGTTTGTGGCTCTTCGTGTTCCTGGAGCGAGCAGATGCCTTTGGGCTACATTAGCATGTGACAGGACGTATGGAGACATTACTGGTGCCCACTCGAGCAAATCAATGAACAAGAGAAGACAAGTGATACAAGTGACCACTGGATGTAAAAAGAGATTTTGTAGCATTGACTTCTCAGAAATATTTATTTTATGTATAAATTTGTATAACTTTCTGTGTTTTAAAACATATAGAAAAGTTAAACATCTTTTGTGGTCTACATAACTAAGTGGTAGTGTGAATATGTGAGAAACTCTCATCCACAGTTGGTGTGACTTTTTGTGTAGAGCAGCTTCTCTAGAAAATGGTTTAGAGAATGCTCAAAAATTACTTCCATAACTTCAAAATGACTTTATAATCCCCTGTTCGGAATCTGTCCACAAAACACAAAAATCTTTTTTTGTGTCAGAGTGGTAGTACAGTGGACAAAATGCTTGCCTTGCATGCAGCAAGTCCAGGTTTAATCTCAGTTTCCTATATGGTCCCTTGAACTCACTTGAAGTGATCTCTGAGTGCAGCCAGGTATTTGAAAGAAAACAATGACAAAAACACACATGAAACAAAAAATTCATTCAAAAAAAAAAAACTTGCACAAAATTTATTACAGCACTATTTGCAATAGCCAATATCTGAAAAAGCCCAAATCCAAGTGCCCAACAACAAATGGGTGGAACAGGAAATTGTGATATAGTATAATACTATTCCAATATGTACAAAATGGAATACAGTACGCACAAAATAGAATACTATTCAGCTATGAGGGAGATAAAATTCTGCAGTTTTCTGCAACCCTGGTGTGGAATTGGAACATACCTTACTGAGTCAAGTAAATCAGAAAGTAAAAGATAAATACTGAATGAATTCACTCATGTGTAGTATATAAAGAAACAAATAAAATGGTCAGAGAGATAGTAGAACAGGTACAATAGCTTGTGTTGCATATAGTCAACAGATCCCTGGCACCACATATAGCCTCTGAACTTCACAGGAATGATCCCTGAGCAAAAGACAGGAACACGTCATAAGCATACCCTCCCCACCAAAGAATAATAAAAAAAATAACAAATAAAGAAAGGAATTAGACAATCCCCAGTGCAAACAAATCTTGGTATAATCAATATCAATGAAGGGCCTGGGCAGAAGGGAAATGAGACCATGGGTATGTGGTGGAGAGACCGGATATCACAGGTGAAGAGATTAGTGCAGTGCTTTAAACTATGTACGCCACTTTACTTCAATGAAAATAATTGTAATGATGTAATAAAGTTATGATATTTGTGTTTTTAAAAAAGTAATGTCTCTTTTGCCCAACTAGTTTCGCTGCTAGGAATTTATCCTAAGGACTATGCTCAGATGTATAGAAATAGCACTATTTGCTGTAGTTACATTTACAATAGGAAAATAGGTAAAATTTGTTGACAAGGTAAATGTCAACAAAAGAAACTGACTACTTATATGATTGTGTCTCTCCAAAGAAAAGTTTTCAGTCACTCAGAAAGCTGATGGAGAGCTTCAAAGAGTGAACGCTTTTTCATTTAGAAATGAAAGATGAGTTTCCCTGAGCTTCTGATTATAAATACCTGAACTGTGTGTAACCAATGACTCTAAATGTTGTCTGCACATTGTAATCACTGGAGAGCTTTAATGAAATACTCAGTGCCTACATCTAACTTCAGATCAATTAAACTGAGGCTCTGAGTTGATCTCAGTGTCTTTGGTGGTACACAAAAGACTTGGAGGCAAGTTTGAAGCTAAGTGAGGGCAGAGAAGCACTGACAGATGTTGTAATGGTAAGAATGATCACATACAAGAGGAATTACTTATTCCCTCTTTTCTTGCACAGCGATTTCCTGAGTTATTTCTAATAAATTTTATTCCCTCCTATTTTTATTGAGCTACTCTGATTTTATAGTACTGTTAATGATGGTTTCATAAACATATATATATATATATATATATATATATATATATATATATATTCCTAATACCACCCCCTTGTGAGGCTCTGCTGGGGTGGGCGGCCAGAGTTAGAACCCACCATCCCTGGGGCAGAGCTGCTACTTGCTCCTCCTGTGCCCAGCCGCTCCTGTGCCCAGCCGCTCACAAGGAGCCCAGGAGAGATGGCGGGGTTCTAGCCCTGGCCCACCAGCCCAGCAGAGCCTTGCAACAAGCCAGAGGCCCCCCACTCCATGAGGGGCCTCCATTTTCCACATCCGGACTTCTCTCTGGTCAGGAACTCCACCCAGCAGACCAGCCTATCACAGTCCAGCTCATCGAAATCCACCCTGCTGCAGTCTTTTAATCCAGCCCAGGAATGCTGATCCAGAGACAGACATGGGGCAGAGCTGCACTTGCCTCTCCCCTGTGCCCAGCCACTCACAAGGAGCCCTGGAGAGATGGCGGGTTCCAGCCCTAGCCCGCCAGCCCAGCAGAGCCTTGCAACAAGCCAGACGACCCCCACTCCTGCGGGGCCTCCATTTTCCACATCCGGACTTCTTTTTTTCTTCAGAACTCCACCCAGCAGACCAGCCTATCACAGTCCAGCTCTTAGTGCCACGGCCGCGCTGGTTCATCATTAAATGTTGGACTTAGAGATGACTGCAAGAGTATAATGAACTAAAACAATAAATTCAATAATAGTTTGACTATTTAGCTTTAATTAAATCTCAACAAACGACTTTGAATTTCATTACTTTTGTGCACTTAAATTTAAAAATATTAGTTTTTTTTCTAGTTTTTTTACTTAGGGTAGTGTGATGTATAATAGCTTTCATATTGTTTTATTACACTACGCCAGCATCATTGACCCACTATTCCTTCTCCCACCACCAACTTTAATTTAATTATCTATTAATTAACATTTGTAAGAGATATAATAAATATCTACCACAGCTGAAATAGCCTGTGCACATGGATATTACTTTTATTTTACAGGTAGGGAATGTGACTTTTGGGTGGTGCTATGACTTGTTCAATATGACAAATAATGCGAAATCTCAAAGTCATAGACTAAATCACTTTACTTCACATAATTTATTTTCATTATAAGTGCAATTATCATATTTGATTACAAATGTTTTAAGTTATCTTTTGATATACATATGTCTATTATTAAAATAATTAGTTTTTAATTTAAAAGCTTGAAAATTATAGGCTGAGATCATTATCTTGTTTAGTAATGATAATGATCTCAGTCTAGAATTTTCAAGCTTTTAATGCTCGAAACATTTATGCTTTTTTAAAATTATACCAGCGGGAAATGGACTATTACAAAAGCTGTTTATGATTGGCTTTCAGTCATACAGTGTTCCAATAGCCATGCCTCCACAGTGCACATTTTCCACAGCACCAATGTCCCCATTTCCCTAACCCTCCCCCAATCTACATCTAAGGCAGATACTGCTCTCTCTCTCTCTCTCTCTCTTGCTCTCTTGGTCAGCTTACTCACTCGCTCTCCACATTATGATTTGCTATAAACATGGAAGGGTTATCATGTATATCCCTTTACCTACTTTCAATGCTCAGCTCTAGCCCTAGTGTTACTATTTCCAACTATTATTGGCAAGCTGGAACCAGAGACTCTCAGACATGGGGGCAGAGCTGCTACTTGCTCTCCCTGTGCCCAGCCGCTCATGAGGCGCCCGGGAGGCATGGCGGGTTCTAGCCCTGGCCTGCCACCCCAGCAGAGCCTCACAACAAGCCAGATGATGCCGCACCCCCCACTCTATGGGGCCCACCCATTTTCCACATCCGGACTTCCCTCTTGTCACAACTCCACCCAGCAGAGCAGACTATCACAGCCCGCCTCAAGCGCCGCTTAGCGGCCCGCGGTTCATCAATAAATGCTTTATTTAGAGGTGACTACAACAGTATGCCCCCTCACGGCAAGCCTGGCAAGCTGCTCGTGTAGTATTTGATATGCTAAATACCAGTAACATTCCCATGACCTAATATAATGGTTTGAGGCTCTTTATGTTCCTGGAGCAAGCAGATGCCTTTGGTTCTCCTAGCATGAGACAGGACATATGGAGATATTACTGGTGCCTGCTCTAGCATTTAGATGATTAACGGGAAGATAGTGATAGTGAATACCACACCCAGACCATATTATTCATTTCCACTAATGCAAAAATATACCCTTAATTTTATAAACAAAATGAGCATTTATATTTGCACAACTTGTCAAGTTTTCCTAGATCGGGCTAGAGGTCCCTGACCATAAATACTAATAACCCATCTCTTTACCTTTCTATTCCAAAGTGGTTCCAAAAGCAAAGGGAACAATAGCACCTGAGAACTTAGTAGAAATGTAGCATTTTAGACTATTTCAGTTCTGTACATTTTAACAAGGTCCCTTTGGGGCTTATATTTGCCTGAAATATTGAGGTGTTGAAAAAATTTCCAAAGACTATTCTGGGTTTCAGTATCTGCTAGGACAGATTCTATGATGAACATCAGTAGGCTGTCTTTCATAAGCACTGGTAAGGGTAATTAGCACTAAATAGTAATGTTAAGAGATCTCATATATCCCTCTTTTGAAGGTCATGCAGTCACATTTGCCCAGAATGCCATATTAATCATAAAAATAGTCCTCTCCAACTTAAAGATGATTCCTTGATTTATCTCAGTTCCCTACTCACAGTTCTACTGTTGCATTAAAGTATTTGTTACTAACTGAGAACATGTATTAGGATGACCTAACCTGACTTTGATTTTTCATCGGCACATTTTTAGCAGTGAATGGAGGACTCAGGAGCACTCTCTGTAATACTCAATCCAATGTTGTGAACTTGAGAATTCAGTCCTTTTACTGTGGTGAGGCTGCTCAGGCTCAGAAATACTGATCGGTTATCAGAAACACCTTGCAGGTGCTTGCAGGGGCTGCTAGAAGTACCTGATGATGTTGGGTACCATGCCATCCTGCAGATGGATTTGGGGACCTCAAGTATGGAAGGCGTCTACTCTTCTCTGCATTGAACTATCTCTCTGACTTTCCCTACTGCAATTTTTTGTTTCAAAGTTTTTCTAAAATTTTAAATAAGTTCTTTGTTGAAATCTACATAACTCTTTTCTAGTTCTGTTTTCCAAAGGAGTGGAAAAGAGCCATTCTTTAGACTAACAATTTCTTTTTTCTAAAAATCAGAGTCCATAGCAATTTAAGAGGGTTTAAAGTTAGAGACTCAAAACCTAAGTGATTTTGAAAAATATAATTTCCAAGTTTTGGGGGCAGAGTTTTGTAATATCTTAGCAATACTTTCAATCAAAATAGGTTTTTGACACAAAATTACTCTTCTGCATGGGTCTCTTGGTAGGTGGCTTCATAAACATAATTTCTCATCCATTCAACAGATCAAATACATGAAAAAGACTTTATTGGGAGTACTCTTTATCTTCTTTCAGCTGGGCAATCAAGAAGACAAAGAAATCAAAAGCAAGTCAGAAACCAATACAAGCAACAACAAAGAGTGAATGACACCTGCTTTGTGAACCCAAGATAATAGGGATCTCACTACACACAGTGCCCTAATGGGCATTTCTTATCGATAAAGAATCAAAGCTATCGAGCTATCTAACTCATCTGGTGAAACAGTGTGAGTAAAGAACATGGCACAGGAGTGTCTGCGGCTGTGCTGCGAGGTTCCACTCCAATTTTAGAAGGAGAGTGAGTAAATATTATAAATGGAAACAAATACTTACACACAATTTGTGGTGCTTATTTAGTAGATGTTTAGGTAACCTGCATAAATCTGAATAATAACTTTTAATCTAAGTAATAACTATTAATCTAAATAATAATATAAATTTTAGATGTCTTGTTACTTTTTTTCTATTTTGGGTCACACCTGGCAATGCTCAGGGATTATTCCTGGCTCTGCACTCAGGAATTACTCCTGCTGGTGCTCGGGGACCATATGGATGCCAGAGTCAGACCTGGGTCAGCTGCATGTGAGCAAATGCCCTACCCTCTGTGCCACTGTGCCAGCCCCCATGTCTTGTTACTGTAGTTGATGGCTGAGAACAGGGAAAATTCTAGGTGCAACATCTGAATAAATTGGATTTATTTGAATAACTATAACTTTTTAACTATATGAGAACATGTTTAAAGAAATAAATGTTTTAAGCTTCCCCAAGGTGTCCAGGTTCATTAAATAGTCCTGACTCACAAGTCATCACAGCCAAACTGACACCAGAAAATTCCCAGTTGGCTAATGTACCTTTTCAGAGTATGCTTCTGAGTAGAACTGCTAAGTTTTGAAAAAAAATATATACCTGACAGAATTTTTTCTCATTCAGTTTTTTATTTCTAAATAAATGTGATCTTAGGATCAAGTCAATTTGCAGGAGTTCTGGAGTGTCCCCTAACTCTTCTTAGCAGGGCCAGTACTGCAAAACAAAGATGGCAGGGGAAATTTTCTGTGTGCTTTTCAATACGGTCATCAGCTGCTAGACCAGCATGCCAAGAGTGTTGAATACTATCCGTCTAACTTTGCACAAAGGCACTATTAAGAAATCTGTGATGAAAGCAATAGATGTATCTTGCTCCCATTAGTCCAAATTAGTTTTATTGATTATCTTTTGGATGGCACCCAGAACACATCGGGTTTCCAAGTGTACAATAGTTACCTAGTGGTTTAATTATTTAATGAAAAAGAAAGCATAGGGACATATAAAGTTCCATATGAAAGGTAATAGAATTGTAAATTATATGGAGAAGTTTCCATAAGAAAGATAGTAGTACAGTGCAGGACATAGAGCTTCACGCAGAGAATGGAGTATAAAGCCTGGAGGTCCTTGATTTTCATAACTACTTTGAGAAGTAATAGCAGTGTGGGTTCAGACTCATTTCTTAACCTCTTTGCACTATTATTTCCATATTCATAAAATGCATAAGAAAACATTATCATCAATTTCTAGAATCTAGAGACATTAAGGGATGAAATATTCCCAAAATGTTCTCAGCACCTGAATCTTCCTTTTTAAACAGGGGCCACTACCAACAACACACAGTTGTTGATGCAGGTCTGATGACTTGGTGCTTTGGATTAGTGGTTTTCAGTCCCAAATTACACCTGACTATAGCTGGCAGTACTGGGGTGAGTGTGGTCCTTGGGATAGAACTCAGAGCTTTCCACCTGGGAGGGCTATATTCTACTATCAGAACTATCTTCAACGTCTTAGTACCCCTCTCTCTCTCTCTCTCTCTCTCTCTCTCTTCTCTTTCCATATCCATGGACTCATCAGGTCCCACACATTTTTCATCCTTGATATTTCTTCATTGTATTCATGTCTACCCTATTTAGACCCTTCAAGACCATTGGCCAACCTTTTTTTTTTAATCAGTTTTTTTTTTATTTTTTTTTTTTTTTTACCTTTTAAATTGTGGCTGAATACTCCAACCATGTTGAAAGCTAAAATCAGAGTCATCATTTTAATGAAGTCAGAATCTTCCTGCTGCTCTATTCCTTTGCTGTAGTGGGAAATTTCAGTGACTTCTCCCTTTGCCCTTCTTCTGTCTTTAGTGGGTCTTTATGATACATTCTCATCTCATCTCATGCCTTCTAGCTCACCATAGTTTAGTAACATGGTTCTACTTTAATTTATTCATGCTATCTTTGTCCTGTCTTTTCATGTGCTACAGTATCTATATAAAGGGGTCCCTATTCCAGTTCACTCATTTTTTTTTATGTTCATCCTTCAAGACTCAGAATTTTTTAAAGAATAACATTAAAATGCTATTTTTCTTGACCTTTTCTCCAACATCCTAGTCTTTTAATAAGGTTCAGGGATGTGGTAACTTCAACATTTTTTTCAGCACCTAAATTTCACTCACGGATTTATAAATGGCCTATAATAGTCCTATGTGTTACCATGTTGGAAAACATATGGCAGAGTGATAGCACAGCCCCAAGGCAATTGTTTTGCATGAGAACAAACCTGGTTTGAACATGAGACTATAATATGATCCACTGAGCTCAACCAGGCATAAGCCAAGAGTAAGCCCTGAGTACAAACATGAGGCTGCAAGATCAGACAAAACATCAATAAAGAAAGGGGAAAATGGAGGGAGGGAAGGAAGGTAGGAAGGAAGGAAGGAAGGAAGGAAGGAAGGAAGAAAGGAAGGAAGGAAGGAAGGAAGGAAGGAAGGAAGGAAGGAAGGAAGGAAGGAAGAAAGAAAGAAAGAAAGAAAGAAAGAAAGAAAGAAAGAAAGAAAGAAAGAAAGAAAGAAAGAAAGAAAGAAAGAAAGAAAGAAAGAAAGAAAGAAAGAAAGAAAGAAAGAAAGAAAGAAAGAAAGAAAGAAAGAAAGAAAGAAAGGAAGAAAGAAAGAAAGAAAGAAAAGATAATAGAAAAAAACATGTGCCTTTGACATTGAATCTTAAGACAAGTGGCATTTCAGTTTGTAGATCTCAAGCAACTAGTAACTATGCCTTATTGCTTTCTCTAATTATTGCACCTGCACTTCTAAGCCAGAGGAATTCACATGATGATCACATAGAACCTAGATGAATAAAGGGTGACCATAAACAAACTTATCCAATAGTCACCAAGCACATAGAAAGGCTCTCAGGATGCCAGCAAGGTGAGAGTTATTCAGGCAAGTTTTGAAGGCAGTACAGCTCAAGGGACCTGATATCAGTGTTTCTTATGGGCATTTGGGCATGAGCAATCTTGCTACTTTGGCAGTTTCCTTCAGAATTCCAATCCCTTTTTTTTTCAATTGTTGACCCCAGACAACATCATTGTTTTCAATGAGCTTCTCTATGGGAAACAGCACCTTTGATTAAAAACCCAAGACTTGAATAATTTCCTAGGTAAAATAAGTTTAACATGTACTTAGACCACCAACACTGAAAATGTGTACGCAGGCAGGATAGATTACTAGACAGGATAGATTACCGTGAATTTTTTTGTTACACATTAAAGGTTCTTGTTGAATATCACTCCATTATCACAACTATGTAAATTGCCCAGCATTTGCTTTAATGTACTTGTTAATTTTTGACGTATCTATTAACTCTTAATGCACTTGCCAACTGTCCTTAATGTACCTTTTAATGTAAACAATTGCTCACATGTTAGGGAATCAGGTGGAAGAGCAGAAATTACATTCAATAAATTGGCAGCTTCACCTTATTTGGGGCTGCTGAGGCTACCTTACAACCTGGACAAGTTATGTCTGTCTGTTTCACTCTTCATTTGCCTATGGAGACACCATGATTTACAATGTTGTTCATAGTAGAGTTTTCTCAGGCATAGAATGTTCCAACACTAATCTCACTGCCAATGTCCCCTTCTCTCACCACAGTCCACAATTTGGTTGCAACTAACTTCTTGAACAGAGGTCAAAGGTACAAGTCCAATTGGCTCTACTGTGTTAAGTTACCACATAACTGTTTCTTCCTCTAACAAATTTTACTCTACCTCTGAAAGCTGAAATTGGTCAGCATTACTGCTTGACATTATATTATCACTATTATCTTAATATCGCTTATCTTTATGACTTGATTTTCCAAATTAAGCATATAGTTCCACCTAACGCAATTTATCCTATTATAGATGAGTGCTCAATTTTAGGTATTAAAAACTAGAGTTGTTGGGGTGTTTTCTGCTTGCCAAAAGGTACTTAGGAGCCTGGTGGGCCACCTGACATGGCCCAGGCACGTTACCACTTGACTCCTATGATGATCTCTGGGGCCTCATCTGATGGTGTCTTAGAAGACCATGTGGTGCCAGACTTAGAACTGGAGTTGGACATGTTCCAGAAATGTGCATAAATTATGGTCTAAAGATTAAAAACGTACTTTGACCAAGTTAAGCAAATTTAGAGGAAGGACAACAGAAAATCCTCAGGGTCAAAGAGAAAATTAGAGAACCAAGCTCGGGTAGGAAGTCTTCTGGTCAGGCTAGATGGTGTAGAACCTATGCACATGAGTCGGCTGTAACCCATTACCACTGGTATCACCACTGCTACTCAGCACTGTACTTGTGGGGCTGGAGTGATACTACAGTGGGTAGGACATTTGCCTTGTACACAGACAACCTGGGTGTGATCACCAGTATCCCATATGGTCCCTGAGCATCACCAGGGGTAATTCCTGAGTGCAGAGTCAGGGGTAACCCCTAAGCATCACCAGGTGTGATCCAAAATGCCATAAAAAGCTACTGCAGTTGCAAATTTATTAATCATGTCTTAATTAACAAGATTTAAATTCTGGGAGCATGCAATTTAATCTTCTTATTTTGCCAACAAATCTTATTTTTTCTACGTTTCTCTCTCCTTCTGTGGCAAGGATTATAGCAAATGTTATTAGTGCCATTCTATATCCCTACATTCTTACTATTTCTGTGCACTCTATTGGTAGTCAACTTCTAGCCTCTGTTTCTGCTCCTTAAGGCTTCACCCTGCATATCTGCTTTCCATGCTGCAGGTCAAAAGTGCTATGAGAAGTAAAACCTTAGAGCACTCATGAACCCAAAGCTGATGGAACTAGGTGCACAAATTCTCTAGTTCCTTTGCACTTCAGCTGATATATATTTTATAAATATTTTAGCCTTGAATATTTTATTCAAGACTAAAATAAAATTGTTTAAATTTTATTTATTCAATATTATTTTATTTTAGTCAGGGGTCAATTGCCTATGGAGATGACTAGTGTGATAGTTCTATTCTCAAGATCCGTTCCTGGGAATTCCAAAATAAAACACTCAAACAGTGTCTTTCTCCCCATATAATTTTACCTCAATTTTTAAGGACTGGGATGAAAATTTGCAAACCGTGGGCAAAAGCTAAATCAACAAATTTACTTCTGTCACCACCATGATTTTATTGCTCAAAAATTTTGAATATCTCTGGCAGTAGCATAGACCTGAATAGTTGACAATATCATTATCACTCTTGTTGCGTATCAGCTGACAATGTATGTCTATTACCATCCTAGCTCACAAAGGCTCCTAAGCTTGTCATCTTTATGATGGCTGAGCTCAAGTAGAAGCATTTAGTGAAAACTTTCCTAACCACTGAGGCTGAATAAGTACCTGTCTCTCCTAGGTCTCCAGAGCAATTTATATGACATATGAAAGATTTCCTTGGCATTACATCATTGCCCCAGCATTACAATGAAGCTAGTACAACTCTTTCACCTATCCACACTCTCTCCTCCACCCTTAAAGTGGAAGGAAGAATCACAAAAGCAGAGTGAAAGTACAGCATGTAGGGATTTACCTTGTACAAGGTACCTTTAGGTTTGATCTTCTGCATTCCATATAGTCCTCTGAGCACTGTTTCTGAGTGCAGAGCCAGTAGTAACCCCTGAGCATCACCGGGTGAGACCCAAAAAGGGAAAAATATCACATCACATCACATTAATTTTTTTTTTGCTTTTTGGGTCACACCTGGCAATGCTCAGGGGTTTCTCCTGGCTCTGCACTCAGGAATTACTCCTTGGCGGTGCTCGGGGGACCATATGGGATGCCGGGATCGAACCCAGGCCGGCATGGGCTGGCCACGTGCAATGCAAATGCCCTACCCACTGGGCTATCACTCCGCCCCACATTAATGTTTTTAACATTACCAGTTTATTTGCACTAAATATGTTCTAAATGCATGAAACACCACTGCAAAGTATACAGTAATCTACTTCCAAAACATCACTCTTGTTTTGCTGCCTTGGGCCATTCATTGCTCCTGAAAGGAAAACCTTATTGGTATTGGGTAGTTGCACCCTGTTTGCTACCACCTTCCTTTAGCTTCAGAAACCACCAATCAAGTTTCTTTTCTCTGAACACTCACCAGTAGAAATTGTCATTGTTTTATATATCTTTTTTGGGTGACTGAACTATAATTGAATATAAGAGGCAAAAGGTGAGATAGCAGCATTTTCAAATCAAAGTATAGAGCAGTTGACAGGTCACATTGAATTCAGATTGTCTGAATTTGAACCCTTGCTTTATGATCTGTATAATAGAAGATAGACAACAGTTGGAGAGATAATATGCTTCAGTTTCTCTGCGATTGCTAGTTTTATTTGAGAAGCTTAAAAAAAGTTCCCCATTTTCAGTGTGCTAATATCATCAAAAATGTTAATACCAGCCTAGAACTGAGCATTGAGATGAGCATAGGAAAAAAGATACACCAGATGACATATATGTGTGTGTGTATTGCAATCCACAATGTGTAAGAGAAGAAAGAGAGAGTGAGAGAAAGAGAGAGGAGAGAAAGAGAGAGAGAAAAGAGATAAAGAAACTGCCATGGAGGCAGGCTAGGGGAGCGGGAGGTACTGGGGTTATTGGTGGTGGGAAATGGGCACTGATGGGGGGATGGTTGCTGGAACACTGTATGACCCAAACCGGAATATGAACATCTTTGTAATTGTATATCTCATGGTCATATAAAACATATTTTTAAAAATAAATAAACAAATAAAAAGTTCCCCATTTTTATTGCGGTACTGTGATTTGCAACAATATTAATCATAATCATTTGCATTTGCATACATTATTCCAATGCCACCCCCACCACTATAGTGCTGGCTTTCCTCTACCATGCTCCAGGACCACTCCCATCCCCAATTCTCTTGCTTTGCTGCCTTTGCCCATTCCTGTTCCTTCATTATGTTTCTTTATCTCCCTCATCTGAGGGAGATCAATCTGTATCTGAACCTCTTCTTCTGACTAATTTCACTCAGCATTATACCTTCTAGTTCCATTAAGAAGTGGCTATGTGCATGATTTTAAAAAAGATTTTTATTGAATCGCCCTATCACTGAGAGACAAATCATTACAAAGCTGTTCATGATTGGGTTTCAGTCATGCAGTTTCCAACACCCAACCTTCCACCAGTGCACATTTCCTAGCACCAATATTCCCAGTTTCCCTCCCACCACCCTCCACCTCCCCACTGCAGCCTGCCTCTATAGCAGGCACTATTCTTCTCTCTCTCTCTCTCTCTCTCTCTCTCTCTCTCTCTCTCTCTCTCTCTCTCTCCTTTTTGGATATTGTATTGTGCTTTGCAATACAAATATTGAGTGGTCATCATGTATATCCTTTACCTACTTTCAATACTCAGTTCTTGTCCAGCATGGCCATTTTCAACTATTACTGTCAGATTGCTTTCATTTTTTTCTCTATTTTACCTACCCTCTGCCCCCCCCACCCCCAAACACACACTTGTGGTAGATTCCAATCATAGACCAATTGTCCTGGCCTCTGTTTTCCCAGGCATTGGATATTATTATCATTTTTTTTATATTACCACAAATGAGTGCAGTGAATCTATATCCTTCCTCCCCTTCTCACTCATTCACTGAGCGTAATAGTCTACAAGTCCATCCATTTATATGCAAATTTCATGACTTTGTTCTTTCTAGCAGCTGATAGTATAGCCTTGGTGGATTTATCAATTTCTTTATCTAGTCATTTGTTCTCAGGAACTCAGGTTGTTTCCAGATTCTGTCTATTGTGAGTAGTGCTGCAGTGAACATAGAAGTGCAGATAGTTTCCTCCTGTGTGTTTTTTGGGCCCCCAGGGTGTATTCCCTGAAGTTGTATTGCTAGGAAAAGAAAGGCTCAGTTTTTACTCTTTTTTAGGAATGTCTGGATTGTTTTCCCTAAAAAAGCTGTCTTTTCTTATACCTGAGTAGTGTTCTACTATGTCCATACACCAAATTTCTTTTCCCACTCATTTCTTTTTGGGAACTGCTGTTGTTTCCAAATCTTTACCATTGCAAATAGTGTCTCCCTGAATATAGGGACATAGGTCGGTGTTTTCTCAAATGTTTTTTCAAAATAAAGTTTTAAGGCCTTTGGCACAGGTGTCCAAAAGTTGTATTACTGTAATCTCAATATTTATTTAATACATAAACTCAATTAATCTACTATTAATTGCCTTTATTATAAGATAAGAGAGAGGGAACTAAAAAAAATTTTTTGTATAATTCTGACCAGTTTTCCTAAAACCATTTGTTGAAGAGGTCTTCCTTGCTCTAATCTACACACCTATTTCTGTTGCCAAAGATGAGTTGTTATAAGAAGACACCACCAGGAAAGGAACACATCCGCTACTCATGAAATGAAAGGATTAATATTGTCAACATGCCCATCCTTCCTAAACACTGTACATATTCAATACAGTTCCTATAAAAATACCAACGACATTCTTTAGAAGATAGACCAAATGTTGTTAAAATATATAAATTAATAAAACCCCATAATGGCTGGAGTGATAGCCCAACAGGTAGGGCATTTGCCTTGCATGCAGCTGGCCCATGCCGGCCCGGGTTTGATCCCGGCATCCCATATGGTCCCCTGAGCACCGCCAGGAGTAATTCCTGAGTGCAGAGCCAGGAGTAACCCCTGAGCATCACTGGGTGTGACCCAAAAAAGCAAAAAAAATAAATAAATAAATAAAGCCCCCATAAGGCCAAAATTGCTATAAGAAAAATAAATATAGGACATAGCCTCCACAACATTGAAGCTAAAGACATGTTTAAAGATGAAACACCACTAACAAAGCAACTAGAAACAAAGATAAACATATTGGACTACATGAAACTAAAAAACTTCACCTCAAAAGAGAATGTGACCAAGATACAAAGACAGTCCACAGAATTGGAAATAATACATATTCATCCAATACTCATCTGATAAGGGATTAATATCCAGGATAAATCAGGCACTGGTAGAGTTTTACAAGAAGAAAACAGCCAACCCCATCAAAAAATGGGGAGAAAAGATGAACAGAAACTTTGACAAGGAGAGAAATTTGAATGACCAAAAGACATATGAAAAAATACACATCATCATTAATTATCAGAGAGACGCAAATCAAAACAACAATGAAGTATCATCTCACACCACAGAGACTGGACTACATCCAAAAGAACAAGGACAACAAATGCTGGGGTGAATGCTGGAAGAAGGGAACTCTCATCCATTGTTGGTGGAAATGTCAACTGGTACAGCCTTTTTGGAAAACAATATGGACATTCCTCCAGAAACTAGAAATTGAGCTCCCATTTGACCCAGACATACCACTTCTGGGAATATACCCTGGGAAGCCAAAAGTACACAGTGCAAATACCATATGCACTGTTATTTTCAGAGCAGCTCTATACACAATAGCCAGAATCTGGAAACAACCAGAGTGCCCGAGTACAGATGACTGGATAAAGAAAATGTGGTACTTCTGCACAGTGGAATACTATGCAGCTGTCAGGAAAAACAAAGTTATGAAACTTGCCTATAAATGGATAATGATGGACATGGAGAGGATCATGCTGAGTGAAATTAGCCAGAAGGAAAAGGACAGATATAGAATGACTGTATTTGTGTGATATAAATAGCATTATATCAATATCTAAGGCAAGATAAAACATGATTAGGAGGCCTTGCCACTAGGTGGAATCAACTGCAAGTGTGTGGGAGTCAGAGGTTAGGTAAGACAGATAAGGGAACAGTGTGCTTATAGTCATTGAAAATTATAATACCAGCCTAGAACTGAGCATTGAATATAGGCAAAGGGATACACATGATAGCCTCCAAATGTATTGCATGCCACAATGTGTAAGAGAAGGAAGAGAGCAAAAGAGAAAGATAAAAGATATAAAGAATCTGCCATAGAGGTAGGATAGGGGAGGGGGGGAATTGGGGACACTGGTGGTGGGAAATGGGCACTGGTGGAGGGATGGGTTCTGGGATACTGTATGACCAAAACCCAAATATGAACATCTTAGTAATTGTACATCTCACGATGATATAATAAAATATTACCAAAAATAGGGGAAATGAAGATAAGAGGCTTCTCTTTTTACCAAATATAAATTGCACTATAAAGTTATAAGCAGTGAGGTACTTGAATAGAGACTCAGACCACTGGAATAAAACTCGAGAGCCCAGATTCCCAGATATATATTCAATTAATAACTGCCTTCTTTTCCAGTTTTGGTTTTGGAGTAGTGCTCACTGATTACTGCTGACTCTGCACTCAGTAATTACTCCTGGCCTAGCAGTGTTTGGGCACCCATATGAGATTATGGGGATTGATAGAATCTGGGTCAGCAGCATGCAAGGCAAGCACCGTACCTGCTGTACTATACTTGCTTTTTTAATCCTTATGAGATATTAAACTGATAAGAACAGATACTACACTTGATCTTAGCCAAAAGGCCAAGAAGCCTGGCAAGCTACCTGTGTTTTATTTGTTATGCCAAAACCAGTAACAATTATGGACCTCAATTCCATGACCTGAAGAATGGTTTGAGGCTCTTCCTGTCCCTGGAGCAAGCAGATGCCCTTGGGCTACACTTGCTTGGGACAGGACGTGGAGGTGTTACTGGTGCCTGCCGGAGCAAATCGGTGAACAACAGGAAGACAGTGACAGTGATGAGATATTAACGTCTGCTTTGGGAATTTGTTATGGCAATTAAATTAATTGATATGTGTAGACCTCTTATAATGTCAACTATAGTGCTAGAAGATGGTATACAGTGTGCTAAATAAAATGACAGCATTTTCTATGGGTGTTGGACTAATGTCCCTTGAGCTCATATCAGAAAACAAATAAAACTGGAGCAAGTAAAACCATTCCTGGATGAAATAACTCCCCATGAGATCAAAGGTTCTTGCACTGTTTCTGCTGTAAAGTCAGTGCCTTCTTACCCCCCCTCAGCTCAAAGCTACCCCCACTCCACTTCCATCTTCTCCTACCTTTAGCAACTAGATCCCACCTCTCATGGGCTTAGAATCATCCCTTAATGCTCTAATATGTAAGTTCCACACAATTGGGGGATTTGTTTATCTGGCAAATCTCTACCATGACACTCAGAGATGATTGTTGAAGTAACAAATTCACATATACGATATTCTGTCCTAACCATAAAATTTCAGAATGTGTTACCCTCTCACCCCTTCAGCTGCTCCCTCTGCTTTAACAGGAATGATGTCAGAATATAAAACTCATGCAAGCCCTTCTACTTCAGCTTCTTGTTTCTACCTTCAGATTTCCTTTTACCATCTCTGCCCTTGGTGGAGGAGGAGAGAAGAGATTGGGGGGAGATAAGGATACTGATCTCTAATGTGTTTTTGCCTCTGAACTGATCCCGCATAGTTTTATGTTCTAGCTGGGCCTTAGTCTTGACGTAAAACTCTCCAGTTCTAGATAAATAATGGTTGTAATTAATAATAAATGAGCAGCCTGGGGAATTGCAGAGCAGATTTAGTGGCTGAGATTTACACAGCTGCCTTTGGTGCCAATAGGAGTCACGTATATGGAAAAACCCACGGAACTACATTTCAGATTCAGGATTCTGCTGAAAAAAACACATAGAAAATGGCAGCTACCACCTTATAGAAAATCGCAGTTGTGACACATGCTGCTGTGTGTAGAGAGGAATGTGTCTTTGCTCCCTGAAAATTCCTGATTGTGGAAAAAAGGCAGGAATCTAAAACATGAAGCCGACTTGGAAAAAGTAATGTTTATGGAATGAAGGAAAATAAAACAGTGAGCAATGTTTTTTATTAGAAGAAATGATGAGACTTGTGCATCTGGAAGAGTTCATGCCTACCTTATTCTGCAGAAAGCAAACCAAAATGGATTGCTTTCTGATATAGCTTAGTCTATACTCAGGTATTGAAAGGATACCTGAGTATAAACTCTGTGATTCTCTGAACTTCAGGACTATATCAAGGCACTCCTGAGTGCAGCCAGGGAATGTGCTCATATCATCTAGTCTTTCTGGACATGGTCTTATCCAAATCCTCACTTTCTTCAAATTCTCAATTCCTAAAATGAAAGCAAACAACTGCAAACATGTTAAAGCTCAGTTGGCTGATATAATAAGGTTGTTGATAAGACTCTAAAATAATACTTGTGAAAGGATCGTCACAGAGACTCACACTGCCCTTGTATGAAAACCATCATCGTGAGAGTCTAGGCTCAGCGCTGTCAAAGAGCTGTGTGTTGTCCCATTAGCTTTAGTTCAAATAAACTTCAGATTTGGGGCACTGCCTCGTAGAAGACTACAGCTTTATTTGCACACATGGTGGTGTGGGAGGAAATATGTTATCCTTAAAATACTATTATTCTTTATAGATAGACTGATGGCACTGACCCAATAGTACAGCAGGAAGGTTCTTTGCCTTGCATGCAGCAAACCCAGGTTTGATCCTTGGGATGCCATATGGCCCCCTAATCCCACCAGAACTGATCCCTGAACATAAAGCCAGGAGCAAGCTCTGAGCACTCTGAGTGTGGCTTAAAATAAAAAAGAAACAAAAATAAGTGAGACCTCCAAATATCTTGAACCTGGTCAAATTGACAGCTGACTGTCTTGGTCCCTCTTCCTCAGCTCAGCCTTTTCATGTCATTGTATGGATTTCGATAGATATTGTATCACTTCTAAAGTCCATGTTTACTTTCACCCTTCATCTCTGAACATCAAACTCATTTCTTCCGGACTCCTAAGCTTCTATATGGAAAGCAAAGGGAACAGCCATGATCATTTGGAGCCCCCAGGAGAGCTCACCATGGGAAAAGTTATCAAACTAAACACAACACTCTGTAGTAAGTAATAGATTAAGGAACTGTGAAAACATATGCAGATCATGCAAGTTATTAGCATGGAGATCTCAATAGCCATGTGGTTAATATGAAGAAAAATAAGCAGTCACTAGTGTAATGACAGGAACTAATGGATATAGTTTGGAGGAGAGATCTTTATTTGTTCTGAATTTTAAGTTTCTATTTATCCCACTAATAATTACATTTAGGAAAATCTGGGGCACTGCAGAGATACTAGAAAAGATAATAAATGTTAATGCCTCTGGGTTCTTTGTATTTCCTACAAGCAGAGCCTGAGAAATGAATTTGGGTTCATTTGAGCTCTTAAAGAAATTTCTTAGGTGAAAAGTAGTAAGGGTAAAAAAATTGGTTTCTGGGCCAGAGTGACAGTACAATGGGTGTTGGGTATCCATTGGGATCCCCAACAATATCAGGGAATCGAGATCCCTTTTTACCTCAAGAGCCAGCAACAGACAGACAAAATCCACGAGTCAAGCACAGTTCCAAGTCTTTTCTTATCACCAATAATTAAACAAACTCTGCTACTACAATGCAGGGCAGGGTTACCCAAACCTATGGCTGCTGCTCAGACATCTTCTGATCATGTGCTCAGGTCCAGAAGTCTCCATCAAAAATAGATGTTTCTCAGCCAACTCCATCAAAAAATGGGAAGAAGAAATGGACAGAAGCTTCCAAAAAGAAGAAATTCGAATGGCCAAAAGGCATATGAAAAAGTGCTCTTCATCTTTAACCATCAGGGAGACGCAAATCAAAACAACAATGAGGTACCATCTCACACACAGAGACTGGCACACATCCAAAACAGCAAGAACAACCAGTGCTGGAGTGGATGTGAGGAAAAAAGGGACTCTCATCCACTGTTGGTGGGAGTGCCGACTGGTCCAGCCCTTTTGGAAAACAATATGGGCATTCCTCCAAAAACTAGATATTGAGCTCCCATTTGATCCAGCAATAACACTCCTGGGAATATACCAGTGAGACCGAAAAACACATAGCAGAAACACTATCTGTACTTCTTTATTCATCTCTGCGCTATTCACTATAACTAGAATCTGGAAACAACCTAAATGCCCGAGAACAGAGGACTGGCTAAAGAAACTGTGGTTCATCTATAGCTGAATACTATGCAGCTGTCAGAAAAGATGAAATTATGAAATTGACCTGCAAATGGATGGACAAGGAGACTATCATGCTGAGTGTAATTAGTCAGAAGGAAAAGGACAGATATAGAATGACTGCATTCATTAATAAGACATAAATAGATACCAGTGTTTTACTAAATGTGGGAAATGGTAATGGCAGATTAAAACTCACCATTGAATATACACAAAGAGACTTAAGTGATAAACTCTAAATATCTGCAGGGCTAGCCACAATGTGTAAAAAAGAAGAGGGAGAGAGATGCAGAGACAGAGAGAGAGAGAGAGAGACAGAGAGAGAAAGAGAGGAAATGGGGCTACCTGCTATTGAGGCAGCCTGGGGGTGGGTGGGAACGGGTGGGGGGGTACATTGGTGGTGGAAATGGGGCACTGGTGAAGGGATGGGTGCTGGAATACTGTATTACCAAGAACCAATTGTGAACACCTTTGTAATTGTATGTCTCACGGTGGTATAATAATTTTTTAAATGGAGGTTTCTTCCCCAAAATGCAGCTTTTTACTCTCCCAGAGCCAATAGCAAAAGGCTGGCCACACAGGAGGACCAGCCTTTGCAATGTCAAAGACCAGGACTCACATGCAAATTTCAAAGTAAATCACACCTAGCCCAGTTTTATGAAACTGCTAATGATAGGGCCTCAGTTGCTTTTGTGCAAAATACTGTAGAGAGGGATTTGGTTAGGAATCACATCTAAGGAAAAAGCATCTCAGGATGTATACCATGGGGGAAATAACATTATAATTTCAGACCATGAACTCTATGCAATACTAGATGGTAATCTGCAGTACCTACAAGGTCCTGTTCTCTTGACTCTGCTCTAGGGTAATTTTGAAATGTTCTTCCCTTTGTTTTACTGAAAGAAACTTACAGGCCCGCCTTTGGATGGACCAGCATGATCTCTCCTTTGATCTTAGGAGAGTTGATTCTTAAATAGTGGTCTCAACATAGCCAGGCCTCCTCCTGGTAAATCCTAGTTTTTCCTACATTGGGACCCATGGGAATAAGATACAAACTAGATAGCTTTGGACTCATAATAGAAGTTATAATGATATCCCAAGAGTAATTAAAATCAAATTGTTTTATCTGTTTCTGCCTCCAATGTCCAACTGTGATTTGCACAAGAGGGACCTCTTTAGCATGAGGCCATGGACATATGCTATGCCATGCATAATAAGCCATGCCGCTTATGGCAGCATCAGGCAACAATGGGTATGACACTTAGCTTGTACATGGCTGACATAGGATTTGATTCTTAGAACCCCAGATAGTCTCCTGAATGCTGCCAGAAGTGATTCCTGAGTGTAGAGCCAGTAATAAATCTTGAGGAAAAAATAATCATGCATTAACCCCCTTCCAAAAAAAAAAAAAGGATATGTTGTCAAGGACCAATCAGTGCTAGCCCTGATTCACAGGAAATATTCCATGAATATTCTGGAACATAGATTGTATTGTCAAATTGTTCTCCCTATAAGGCCATGGCACTGCATTTTTATAATGAACTAAAGAAAAACTATGATGTCTAGGTATGTGATTGTCGATCTCTGTACACCTGAGGACTAGCATCTGTCTAAATAGTGGTCTGAGGACTCACAATTAATAAACATCGTGGTTGATCAGTGATTTACAACATATGCCAGAAAACTGGCTTTGGTTTTGTAGACTGTGGTTGAAAACCAATGTCCTAATTTTCCCTTCCAGAGTGGAACAATCTGCTAGCTGAGAGAAGTTTTACAGAGAAGAGGGAGCTATAATTCACTAGATGTAAACATAAACAGCATCTGGGAAATGGTTACATGGCAGAGCAACTAATGTATCTGCTATAAATATAAATATCCGACAAGAAGTGCCATGAGAGGAATTCCTTAAAGGTTAAAAAAAAGTCAAAGAACCGGTGTAATCAAAAGTGTTGAGCAGACTTGGGCTGGAGTGATAGTCTAGCAGGGAGGGTGTTTGCCTTGCAAATGGCTGACCCAGGTTCAATCCCCAGCACCCCATATGGTCCCCCAAGCACACCCAGGAGTAATTCCTGAGCACAGAGCCAGAAGTAACACTTGAGAATTGCTGGGTGTGCAAAAAGCAAAAAAAAAAAAAAGTGTTGAGTAGAAAAAACTGCTTTATGCAGTTAGGGTTATTTCTTTTAATTATTAACTAACTCCCTTCAGGTTATAGAATTAAATGTACTTGCTGTTCCTATGATATCATGGTGTGCTAAGATCACTTATTCACCCCTTGTTTTAAACATAAATTAGTTTGAACAATGAGATATTAATGAATGCCTTTGAAAATAGTACCCAAATATACTCACACATATTGGCCTGCTTGATACTCTGATGTTTTTTTCTCCTTGAAAAAAAGAAAAGCTATAGTGACTACTGATCAAGGAAAAAAAGTGTTGAGTGGACATTAACCTAATTGATGTCTCCAACCATGGACAGTTGAAACATAGACAATAAGCTCTAACATAAATGTTATTAGAAAACAACTGTTTGGTATGCTGCAAAATTTGACTAATAATATTGGAGATAGATACTTGACTAAAGCAAAAGAATTTAGTAGTACTTTCTAACAATTATTAAGGGAACTAGAATTTTATAAAGGCAGTCATTCCAAAAATATGCTTTAAAAGGAAAGATGGAGGCATGTTTTCATGATATTGACAGATTTTGTCAGAATCTGGAAAATATATTTTATGGTTACTAAAATGATATATAAAGACTTCCGTACATCATATAGAGCTATCATATCATATAGATATGTGTTACCAAAATCCAAGTTACTGTATGATCGTGTTTTATGAAGCAAATGATGCAACACCCTCTCCTCTCTAGAGCAACTGACTTCTCTTGCTCTTCAGCCTTATTCTTTGGTATAAGGGCCCTCTAGCACCTTTCTCGTCCTGTGTGACTGCAAGTAGGTGCACTAGAGAAAAGAGAAAGATGATATTTGATGGGTAATCACTGATATATGTATATCAGATATCTTATTGGTCTTAAAGATGATGTCTTATGGACAAAAATGAAATTATGAAATTTGCCTATAAATGGATGGACAAGGAGAGGATCATGTTGAGTAAAATTAGTCAGAAGTAAAAAGACAGATATAGAATGACTGCATTTATTTGCATGATATATATATAGTATGATACCAATATCCAAGGTTAGGCAAAACATGGATTAGGAGGTCTTGTCAAAGGGGAGAGAAAGAAAAGAGAGAGAAAAGAGTAGGGGAGCCTCCGATGGAGGCAGGTTAGGGAAAGGGGGAGGGAATCTGGGACATTTGTAGTGGAAAATGGGGCACTGGTGGAGGGGATGGGTACTGGAACACTGACCGAAGCTCAAACATGAACATCTTTGTAATTGTATATCTCACGGTGGTATAATAAAATGTTAAAAAAAAAATAAGCAGCCTCTAGGCACTTTTAGGTATGGTTGTCAAATTAACAACAATAGAAAAAGGAAAGTGACAACATTAGGGCAACCTTCATCCAGCAGATAATGAGAACAGGTACACAGATAGCCACTGAGATTTTGACTGGCGTTGATCACTGAGTTTAGTTGACCTAGGGGACCGCAGGTAATGTGCTCAGTAATGTACTCCCTATTGGCTCCACTCACTTCCTCACTTCTTTCTCCTCATTATTCCTGGTACTTCTGTGTTTCATGATATTATCTACCAAACTATCTATTACTAAGTCATTGGTTCAGAATTTTCTTTTAGGGAAAATCCCATGTTTGTTATATGCCACTTCTTACAATGCTATTTGAAATGGCAAAAAGGAAAGATTGCCTGTTTGTAATAGTTTTATGTTTTTCAATGTTTTGTGTATGGAATAGCTTTATTTTAAAGCCCAAACATGTGCAAATCAGTTGGATTTAATTACGGGAATTAGACTTTATTCTGTCTTGGAAGCTGTTTGGCGAATTCTGCATAAGTCGAGCCCCTTCTTTTAGGTCACTATAAGTTACTATTTTGACTTCCAGAAGATCTAATATTTTATAAAAGTTCATTGGATAACATTGTTCAGGTACTCAATGTCCGGAAATACAAGTTAAATACACCCTTAAGTATTGAACTAAAAAATCCGATAGATAAAAGCTTTTTGTGTTCATTCTAGACATCTTCTAAAAATGTTTCTCCAGACTGTGCTTTAGGAACTGAAGAGATAGTTCAGATATTAACGTGCTTGCTTTACACGTGGCCAACTTAGGTTCTATCTCAATGAGTGACTTCTTTTTTTTCCTTGTGAAGGCTTGGAGAATATATTTTTTTTAAATTTTTATTTATTTATTTTTTATTTTTATTTTTACAATTACAAAGATATACAATTAAAAAGTTCATATTTGGGTTTTGGTCATACAGTGTTCCAGCACCCATCCTGCCACCAGTTCCCATCTCCCATCACCAACGTCCCTGGTTCCCTCCCCCCCCCAGCCCTCCTCCATGGCGGGTTCTTTATTTCTTTCCATTTCTCTCTCTTTCTCTTTTCCTTCCCCTCCAGACTATGGATTACAGAACATACATTAAAGGGTTGTCATGTGTATCTTTTTGCCTCTATTTAATGCTCAGTTCTAGGTTGGCATTAGTACCCTCGACAATTGTTAGCACACTGTTCCATTTTCTGTCTTACCTAGCCTCTGACTCCCACACGTTTGTGATAATTTCCACCTTTGACAAGACCTCCTGATATATGTTTCACTTGACCTTGGATATTGGTATCATAATATGTACATATATATTTATGTTATGCAAATAAATGCAGTCATTCTGTATCTGTCTCTCTCCTTCTGGCTAATTTCGCTCAACATAATCTTCTCCATGTCCATCCATTTATAGGCAAATTTTATAACTTCATTTTTCCTAACAGCTGCATAGTATTCCATTGTGTAAATGTACCAAAGCTTCTTTATCCAGTGATCAATTTTTGGGCACTCTGGTTGCTTCCAGATTCTGGCTATTGTGAATAATGCTGCTATGAACATAAAAGTAGGGATGGTGTTTCCGCTGCGTATTTTTGGGTTTCCCAGAGTAGATTCCTAGGAGTGGTATGGCTGGGTCAAATGGGAGTTCAATTTCTAGTCTTTGGAGGAATGTCCATATTGTTTTCCAGAAAGGCTTTACCAGCCTGCATTCCCACCAACAATGGATGAGTGTCCCCTTTTCCCCACATCCACGCCAGCACTTGTTGTTCTTGCTCTTTTGAATATGTGCCAGTCTCTGTGGTGTAAAGTGGTATCTCATTGTTGTTTTGATTTGCATCTCTCTGATGATTAGTGGTGATGAGCATTTTTTCATATGTTTTTTTGGCCATCCGATTTCTTCCTTGCTGAAGTTTCTGTTCATTTCTTCTCCCCCATTTTTTGATGGGGTTGTTTGTTTTCTTCTTGTAAAGTTCTACCAGTGCCTGATAGATCCTGGATATTAACCCCTTATCAGATGGATATTGGGTGAATATTCTTTCCCATTCTGTGGACTGCTTTTGTATCTTAGTCACTGTTTCTTTTGAGGTGCAGAAGCTTTTTAGTTTCATGTAGTCCCATATGTTTATCCTTTCTTCTAGTTGCTTTGTTAGTGATGTTTCACCTTGGAAGATGCCTTTAGCTTCAATGTCGTGGAGGGTTTTCCTATATTTTCTTCATTGTACTTTATGGATTCAAGTCTGATATTGAGATCTTTAATCCATTTTGATCTGATTTTTTGTGCATGGTGTTAGACACAGAAGGGTTTGTTTAATTCATTTTTTACATGTCGCTGCCCAATTTTCCCAACACCACTTGTTGAAGAAGCTTTCCTTATTCCATTTTAGACTCGTTGCACCTTTATCAAAGATTAAATGATCATGTGTTTGAGGTTGGGTGTCAGGATACTCAATTCTATTCCATAGGTCCACAGGTCTGTTTTTATTCCAATACCATGTTGTTTTAATTACTACTGCCTTGTAGTACAGTTTGAAGTTGGGAAAGGTGATGCCTCCCATCTTCTTTTTTCCCAAGGATTGCTTTTGCTATCCTTGGGGGGTTTATTGTTCCATACAAATTCCAGGAGCGTTTGGTCAATTTCTTTGAAGAATGTCATGGGTATCCTTACAGGGACTGCATTGAATCTGTACAGAGCTCTAAGGAGTATTACCATTTTGACAATGTTGATTCTCCCCCCATGAGCAGGGAATATGTTTCCATTTCCTTGTGTCCTCTTTTATCTCTTGGAGCAGTGTCTTGTAGTTTTCTTTGTACAGGTCCTTTACACACTTGGTTCAGTTGATTCCTAGGTATTTGATTTTCTGTGGCACAATTGTGAATGGAATTGTTTCCTTAATATCCCTTTCTTCTCTTTCGTTATTTGTACATAGGAAAGCCACTGACTTTTGGGTGTTGATTTTGTATCCTGCCACTCTACTATATGCATCTATTGTTTCTAGGAGTTTTTTGGTAGAGAGTTTAGGGTTCTCTAGGTATAAGATCATGTCATCTGGAAATAATGATAAGCTTGACTTCTTCCCTTGCCTATCTGGATGCCCTTGATGTCCTTTTCTTCTCTGATTGCTATGGCAAGTACTTCCAGTACTATATTGAATAAAAGAGGTGAGAATGAGCAACCTTGTCTTTCCCTGATCTCAGGGGGAAGGCTTTCAATTTTTCCCCATTTAGAATGATGCTTGCTGTGGGTAGATGGCTGTAACTATCTTGAGGAAAGTCCCTTCAATTCCCATTTTCTGGAGGGTTTTCATCATGAACGGGTACTGGATCTTGTCAAATGCTTTTTCTGCATCTATTGATAGGATCATATGGTTTTTTATCTTTTCTTTTATTGATGTATTATGTTGATTGACTTGCGAATGTTGAACCATCCTTGCATTCTGGGGATGAATCCTACTTGGTCATGATGTATAATCTTGATGAGTCTTTGGATTCTGTTTGCTAGTATTTTGTTGAAGATCTTAGCATCTGTTTTCATCAGGGATATTGGTCTGTAGTTTTCTTTCTTTGTGTTGTCTCTCCCTGCTTTGGGTATCAGGGTAATATGTGCCTCATAGAAGCTGTTTGGGAGTGTTTCTCAATGAGTAACTGCTGAGCACAGAGTCAGAGAGTAATCCCTGACTACCACTAGGTGTTGTCCCAAAGCTAGGAAATAAAAAGGATGTACTTTAAAGATATGAAAGAACTTAAACATTCTACTGAATATTTTGCTCCACCAGTTTCAGTATCAATCTTTTCCTAACTTGTAATGTTCCAAGGATTAGTATATGTAAACATTATGCATTCAGCTTATTTTTTTCTTCTTTGCAATGTCTGAATAACATGATATGAAATATGGAAAATTAAAAAGATTTCCCTATTTACCATGCACATATTTTTTATGGGCATCTATACAGATGTTTACATACACATATATATGTATAAACAAATAGAGAAAGAGTGAGAGAGAGAGAGGAGAGGAAAATAGGGTGTTGAAAAGTCCAATAAAAATATGGAACATTTCTAAATAAAGAAAAACATTTTAGAAGAATCACATCTACATTTTTAAGCATACAATATAAATGGACAGATAAACATTTACAGAGAAAAATGGTCAAATATATGTATTTCCCTTTCTAGAGGTGCACTAACATTCTCCTCCTGAAGTTACTGTGAACTTACCTATGTGGCTTGCTTTTTGGATGTGGGACAATAGTAAATGTTACATAAGCAGAGATTTGAAAAGTTCTTGGGCAATTTGTATTTCCTTTCTCATTGTACTTGGAAATGGACCACTTCTATATAAATGATCATGGGCTTCATCAATGGAAAGTGAGATAAACTTGTATGCCAATTATCCCTACATTTCAGTCAATAATCAATTGAACTTATAATCACAGCTGCTTTGGGAAACTGACACGAGTGACCCTTGTTAAGGCCAGTCAGCTTAGCTCAGTCCACTTTCAATTCACAGAAGCATAAAAGAACTTTATACATGTTATTTTAGGCTACTGAATGTTGAGATTGTTTGTTATGTCCACATAAATGATGCCCTTGATCACATAATATGAGAAACTGAAATATAAGGCAAGGTTCTTGCATATAGGCACCCACAAATGGTAAACAAAGAAGTATAATAAAATATGCAATTAAAGAGGAATGTGCTGTCAACACTATGTTCTGACTTAATAAATTATAGAAAAGGTGTTAGTTAGAAGTAAAAGCAGGAAGTGAGAATGAAGTCAAGGTGTAATCTAATAATACATGTTTAAATAAGGAAAGAGGGGGCATCATGAATTAGTACAATATAGAACGGAATGTGGCATGGGAAATGGGACAGGAAATCTGGCAAATAAACAGAACGGAATCAGGAAGTTCTGGAATCTTCTTGGTAAAAGAACATTAAAACATTAAAACTGAAGGCAACATGAGACTCTGTAAAGTATAGACACTATTTTATACTCACTTAATAATGAAAATATAAGGAAAACACATAATTAAAGTTATAATACTGATATCTTGATACAGATGCTAAGCAAATCATAAATATCTGGGGTGTCATCTACTTTATCACTTCCCTTCTTTAAAGAACCTTATGGTCCTAATGATAATTTCAGACTGCAGTGTAATTTATGTATGTATGTATATATTTAGGATTATAGGACCTATTTAAGGGAATAACGATGGGATGCCTGTTTCTGCTATTTTCTCAAACAACTTCAGCTCAGGCTACTCAAGACACAAAGTGCCATGCCTTTGACTAAGTTTGTGATATCAAATCCATTTTTGTCATTGTCCTTATTGGGTGTGCAAAGCTACCTAGAAAGGAGCTTGCACAAGCACCTTTAATGATGGTGGTGGTCAGGTTCAGTCCCCTTGACACAAGAGTTTGATACATCCCATCTAAGTATCTCCCTTACAGCTGTTGGTCCATTTCCTTTTTTCTTCCTTTAGTGTTGATGGAGATCATGTGGTATAACCTTCTTCGAAATAAATCTTATTACTGAAAGTAGAACAAAGTTGGCGCCCTTGGATCTAAAAGATCTGGAGAGGAATCTGGTGCTTATCACTTGCTTGCTTTTGGTGACTTGACTTCTCTGAACCTAAATTCTTCTTTTGTGAAATAAGGTTGATAATCCTTCCCTTGCATTTTTAACCAAAGTATCTAGTTCCTCATAAATGCTTAAGATTTGATATCTTGAATAATTAAGAAAAGATTGGATATAACTTTTTCAATAGATAAGATTTAAATGAATGCTTATGTGTGCTATTAGCTTTATTCTTAAAAATCTGCTAGTTTGTCGAAGCTAGAAACTTTCCGCTAAATTTGCTAATTTTCCCCATAATAAGCTAATCTCTTTGTATCCTCAAATTATTAATTTAATTGAAAGTATTTATAATTAGGTAGTAAAAAAGTAGAGCTTGTGTTATTGTAGTTATGACTATATAGTGAAGAAGTGAAGAGTTTGTTTAAATATCCTTGTTATAGCCTTTCCTTTCCTGTGTTCTATTACAGCTGTCTTCAGCGCCCCAGCAGTCCACTGAGGCTGTGCTGCTGTTGATTTCTTCAGGCCCTTTCCCTCTATGGTTGTTTGTAATCTTAACCATTGAATCACAGAGTCTTTGGTCTCAGAAGTCAGTCATTCTAAGTGGGTAGAGTGCTGTGTGATGTCATATCTGGCCCATGCGACTCTTCCCTCACCACAAATAGGTCCCCACTCTTCCCTTCTCCAGGCTGCTCAGTACACAGCTCTTGGCACTTAATGAGTGCTCAATAAATTTAGTTGCTTTTCCTCTGTCTCTTGATCTCATATAGAAACATCCAAATTTGGGGAGGCTACCACAGAAGTTTAAATCACCCCTGGACAACTAGGCTTTCATTCTAATGAGTCAAAAACATTGCTTATGGGATGAATGAGTTTCTAAATTAATGCAAAATTAATCAACTGCATGTATATTATGAAAAAGGTGGGTTCTAGCCCTGGCCTGCCATTCCAGCAGAGCCTCACAAAAAGCCAGAGGAACCCCCACAGCATGAGGGCCACCATTTTCAACTTCTGGACTCCATAGCTCATCAGCAGAAAAGCTGATCTTTCCACGTTCATGAATACATGCATGAGAGGAGAGGCTACTACAATAATATCCTACCCACACGGCAGAGCCTGGCAAGCTACCCGTGTCCTATTTGGTATGCCAAGAACCAGTAACCAGTAACAAGAACCAGTATTCCCATGACCTGAAGGAATGGTTTGAGGCTTTTCATGTTCCTGGAGCGAGCAGTTGCCCTTGGGCTACACTAGCATGTGACAGGAATTATGGGAGATGTTACTGGTGCCCGCTCGAGCAAATCGATGACAAGTGTTTGGTTATATAACCCTCCTTGTATTTTGTTTAGCCTGAGTTTGAAAACAAAGTAACTCACTCTGACGTCTATATTACATAAATTAATATGCAGGTCAGTATCTCCCCAAAGCAAATGGGAGCGCTCTGCTTTTTTTTTCTCATGAACTCATCTGAGACAGACTAAAACAGAAAGTGGCTACTTGGGGCAGAGGGTGGGTAGAGAGATAGTACAGGGATTAAGGTGTTGCCTTGCACATGTAGTCAACCTGGTGCATTGTTGTCACCACATATTGTCCCCTTAGCACCCACCGGGAGTGATCACTGAAAACAGTCAGGAGAAAGCCACAAGAACTACTATATGTGCCCCAAAACTACACTCCTAATAGC
This sequence comes from Cryptotis parvus, assembly GCA_021461705.1. Classification (NCBI taxonomy): domain Eukaryota; kingdom Metazoa; phylum Chordata; class Mammalia; order Eulipotyphla; family Soricidae; genus Cryptotis; species Cryptotis parvus. The sequence goes on from JAJIBD010038627.1 coordinate 50,209, forward strand.
CTCCACAAATAATAAAAAGCTACCAAAAATAAGAGTTTTTAATCAAAAGGAGGAAAGAACATTAATTGCCATTCTAGAGTAATCAGCTGGATTTTATGGAAGAAGATGCCTTTGTATGAAGGGTAGAGGATGAACTATAATGAAGGTGAACTATAATGAAAAGGTGGGAAAGTGATTATAAATACAAAGTGAGAAAGTCCCTGTATATTTTATACAGCACATTTTATGTGCCGAATTTGATTGTGCTGGGTTTGATTCTATACAGAATATTTCCTATTCCCAAACATTCTTCACACATTGCTACTTATATGAATGCTCTGACCTGGATATCTGAAGCTCTGCCTCCTTCAAGACCTCTCTGTCCTGATGTATTTTGAAAACACTCTCTCCCTTCCTGTGGACTGGGTTATATATAAAGTTCTCAAATTATTGTCTGAAGCTACTTGAGTGTGTGCCATCTCCGCACATAGGAATTTGGTGAAAAACAACACTAGCAAATTATCTACATGAAAGGGCACATGGGTGAAGGCAATTATATTAGGTCATCTCCTTAGTATGAATGTGCCACTCAAATCTCTTATTATTCAGTGGAGAGTGGAGAAAGCTGGCTTTATTTTAGTTTTATGGGGGTTTAGAGGTCATGCCCAGTGGTGCTCAGGGTTTACTTCTGATTCTTCACTCAGTAATAACTCCTGATGAGGCTTGAGGGACTATGTGTGGTGCTAGGGAATCAAATCCAGGTCAGTGATATGCAAGACAAGCAAAGAATATATCATCTGTACAATCTATCTACCCCAGAAAGTCGAATTTAATACAGTTGACTCTCCCATGGTCACTTATAGCTGCAAAAGAGACTGGGAAGCTGTAATCTTGTAGCATATCAAGGATCTGTTAGGAAGTGGGAAGAATAATGGGCCACAAAGTCAGCCAGGTTCATTCTTAAAAGTAACTCCATTTGGGAGTCTGAGAGATAGTACAGTGGTTAGGGTGTTTGTCTTGCACATGGCAGACCTGGGTTTGATCCCCAGCATCTCATATGGTCCCCCTAGCACTGCCAGGAGTAATTCCTGAGTGTAGACTCAGGAGTAACCCCTGAGCATGGCCAGATGTGACTCAAAAGGCCCCCCAAAAGTAACTCCATTTGTCACACTCCTCCCTTTGATTAAAAAAATCCAGCACTTTGGTGTATCTTAATTGTCTCTTTCATGAAATGAACAACTCAGACAAGTTCATCAAGAATCTCCATCTGTTGAAGGAGTCTTGAAGGGCAATTTAGGCTCTGTCCTCAACTATAAATTAGGAAAAATAATTATACATAGTTTCTAATGAGGCATAAATGAGGTAACTCAGGATTATTTGAGGTAACTCAGCAATGTACTAAAATAGTGACTACTACTCGGCACATGCTCTTTAAATGTGAGCAAGTCTTGAAAATTAAAAAAAAATTGACTAAATTAAAACTAAGAACTAGCTGATGTCTGAGAAGTCCAATGGAAAACCCTAGAGATCAGGACACTAGGAAAATCTGACTATGTGAAATGAGTTTTGTGAGACAGAATCGGCTAACTCTGAAGTATGATCTTTAAGACTGAACAGAATTGGAGAGTCTTTGCTGTTCTCTCCAGTCTTGTTCCTTCTAGACCCTCTAAAAATGTGATCCTCAACCTTTTCTTGACCCTGGTCCCTCAGACTTTGTTTTCCTCCTTTGGTGCTCAGGAGGCACCATATCCTCCTGACTGTCCCCCCTATTCCTATGCTGTGGGTTCCCATTAATGTAATTTTCACTTGTGGTTCCCATGAAATATCATGTGGACCATGGGACCCATTATTTAGAAACTCTACACTAAAGGACATAAAATTCTAATTTTATGGATACTCTCCCAAGGTCAGTATGTTTGTCTCCAGCAGTTATAATAACAATCAATTCAAAAGTTTCATAGAGTCCTCTTGTCTGTGCTCCAGGGCCTGTCTGAAAGACCAGGCAGGGGTACTTTTATCATGCAAATGAATCTTCAGCCAAGCACATTGTGGAAAGGTTGGTAGAATACAATTGCTTATCTTCCTTTGTTGTCTGTATAAACTAGTCAACAGGAAAAATAATCAGGTTTCTTGGATTCCAGGCTGAAAAGCAGCCCAAATTTAAAAGGCAAATTTCCCTGTGGTCAACTTGAACTTGTTTCTGTCAGCAGGGAGTGATCATGATAGGCTATTTGGCCTGGTCTGAAGATTCTGACATCTCCCAAGGGCTGCCCTATTTCTGCGATGGTTCATTTTATTGTCAATTTGATTGGACCACAGAATACGCAGATAACTCGCTTCACGTTATTTCTAGGTTGGTCTGAAAGAATATTCCTAGAGAAGAATGACATTTTGTTTGATGAATTGAACATTTACTGGGTCATCTCCCTTGCCCTGCCCACAATCCATAGCACCCCCCATTTACCTTATCCTAGCCTGGTATCCTGGGTGGAGAAATATCAGCACCGGGGTGGAGGGGGCTTATTGTACTGGCTTTTACTGATCTCTGCTAAGGGGAATCTGTTGAGGCAAGTTATATATCCTTTCACTCTAAGATAGAACAGTATTGTGCAATCTGGCCCACTGAATAAAATAAAATGGTGCAGGAAGGTTGACCTTTTCCTTGGTCTAATTGCTTGAGATGGAGAATAAGTCTCCTCTCAGTTTTCTGATTCTCAGTAATCAGACTCAGGCTCAAATCAATACCATGAACCATCTGGCTCTCAAGCCTTTGAACTACTATTTTTATACTTGGCTATACACTATATAGATTTTAGACTATAGAGCTTCTTCTTCTCTGTCCTTTACTGATCTATCGTTTGAAAACCCCTAATACCTGTTTTCCCCTCCCTCCCTCCCTTCTTCATTTCCTTCTCTCTTTCCTCCCTTTTTCTGTACCTTCATTTCTTATCTCCATTTTCTATTTTATTTCCTTCAAATTTCTCCTCTTTAGTCATGCCCTTAGGGAAGGGACTAGAATAATGACAGAAAAGATGAACCTACCATTCTACTGGGGAACAAAGAGCTTTGGTATCAAGCAATCTATATAGTAAAATCCAGGGAAGAACTAGATGTGGTTAATGACATTTACGATTTATGAGGGAAAGTAGGTCTCTGTCATTGCTACCAAGAAGAGGATTTTTTTTCCTTCATGAGATAAAGTGATTTAGGAGTTTTATCTTGGTAGTTTGTATGATATGATCTTTCTGTGAAGTGAAAACTCACTTGTACTTTCAAGGCTCTGCAAATGACCTTCAGAGCACTTTATAGTTCTGAAACTAACTAACTGATTCTTATTCATATGTTCTAGCCTTGTTCTATCAAATCTTTTGGAAAATATTAACTATATACCCACCTCAGGCCCCTTTTTTCAACCATTAATTATTAATTTAATTTTCACAGTACTTTAAACATTTAATTTATTCAAAGTATATTCTCAGATTATGTTGAGTTAAATTGTGAATCAATAACAGAAAGAAAGCCAAAAAATTTTCCAGAATACTTGAAAATTTAATAATGCATTTATATTCCATGGGTTAAATGAAAATCATTTTAGAAAATGCTTCTAAATATTTTAACAAGGTTATTAGAGAGAAGTTCATAATCTTAGATGGATATATATATATGCTTTAGAAGGAAAATTATCAAATAAATATAAGTTTATGTATGAGTTAACACATTAAGTACCTAGTGAAGGAATGGCAAAATAAGCACCATTTAAGTCAAAAACAGAAAAATAATTAAAATTAACATTACCAAATATATATATGTATACATATGTATATGCATATATACATTCACTTATTAAATCACCACAAGATAGACCAAGACAAGTTGTTTATGATTGGATTTCAGCTACACAGTGTTCCAACATCCACCTCTCCACCAGTGTAGATTTCCCAACTTCAATGTCCCGCAGTTTCTACCCCACACCACAACCTGCCTCGATGACAGTCTCTTTTCTTCTCTCATTCTTCTCTCATTCTCAGTAATAAAAATGTTTACCTTCCTGACACTGAAAGACCCCTTAATACGGCAGCACTAAGAAAGGGAAACAAGCAGTGCCTGATAAAATTTAAAGGCCAACCTAGGCTACCAAACGAAGAACGACTAAAATGACTGTCTGTACTTTCAATGCATGTACGCTGGCATCAAAAGCATATATCAAGGACCTGATGGTGCAAGTGCAAAAAATCAAGTATGACATCATTGGTCCTACTGAGATGAGGAGGCTTTAGTCGCAGCATGCTGTATTTGACACCAGAGAAAAATTGTTTCTCGGAACATGCTACAAAAGGGGCGTCGGTGGTGTTGGTGTCCTTGTCAACACGAACATGGCTGTCAACATTGATTCATTTGAATGCCTAACAAACCGAATAGGATGATTACACTTGAAGAGTTGTGGCTCACTGCCAGCAATTTCTATCTTTGTTGTCTATGCACCAGCATCCACGAACAAGGAAGATGAAATTGAGAACTACTACATGGAACTGGAGGAGTTCTATAAAAAAAGATCACACCTTTACAAGATGATAGTTGGTGATTTTAATGCCAATATAGGACCAAGAAGACCGGCTAAAGAACTCCACATGGAGACACATGGCCTAGAATGGAATGAATAGGGTGAGAGACTGTCTGAGTTCATCATTTCCACCAAGACAATGGTCTCACAGTTCCAGAAGGCTGAAGTGAAACATTGGACATGGGAATCTCCTGGTGGACAGTTCCACAATGAAACTGACCACATCATCTTCAATTGAAGGTTTTGCCTGACCAATGATGCTGTCGTCCCCAAATTCCAAACAGGATCGGACCACCGTCTCCTTCGTGCAAAATTCTACTTCATGCAACGGGAGAAAAAGGCTGCAAAGTTTAAGAAGAGAACTCCCAAAATGACTACCAACTGGGACTCTTTGGCACCATTTCAGCAATGGGAAGATACCATCATTGACGACATCGATGAAGAATACAACCAACTGGTTCAGCACCTCCATTATTGTGCGAAGAATCCCAAGAGAAAGAAAGACAGAAAATGACACCTGTCTTCAGAAACACTTGAGCTCATTCACCAACATGGCAAGAATCGCGCCTCAGGAGATCAAAGGCTAACGTTCAAGCTTGCAAAGCAGTGCAGAGAAGCAATAAAGGAAGACCTCAAAGAGTGAAGATCAGAAATACTAGAAGATGCAGCAGAGGCCGGGAAAAGCATTCAAAATGCCCGCCTGTCCTTTGCGAACTATAAGACCAAGATGACTGCTCTCCGACATCCTGATGGATCGATTACATCTTCCAGAAAGGCAATGGAGAAGATTATCCATGACTTCTACTCAGATCTCTTTGATAGCCACATCCACCTACCTACATACTAAATTCCACAGGATGGAATTCCCAACTTTCTCCCTTCTGAAATCCGACATGCCATTTCGTAGGTAAAAGAAGGAAACAGCATTCAGCCCAGACAAAGTCAGACCCAAACTCCTGGAGAAACTGTTTTAAGTACTCATCAATATATTAGCTCGGCTCTTCACACACTACCTGTCCGAATGCAAGGTGCCCTCCCAATGGAAAACCAGCAGGACAGTTCTACTGTTCAAGAAGGGAGACATTCATGACATTGGCAATTATTTCCCCCATCTGCCTATTGTCCATCATCTACAAGCTTCACTCGAGTCATCCTGAACAGGATTGGCAGAACATTAGATGAAGGACAACCATGTGAGCAAGTTGGCTTCCAAAAAGGATTCAGCACAATGGACCATTTCCACACAGTAACCAAGCTCATTGAGGTTTGTAGGGAGTACAAGATGCCGCTCTGTCTCACATTCATTGATTTAAAGAAAGCCTTTGATTCTGTGGAGACTGAAGCAGTCATTGAAGCCCCTAGTCATACAAGGCATTCAAACCCAATACATTAAGATCCTTCGTGAGCTGTATTATGGATTCACCACCAGGATCTCATCATTCTACAAGGAAGTGATCATTGATGTCAAAAGAGGGGTTCAACAGGGTGATACCATTTCACCAAAACTCTTCAGTGCCACCCTCGAGAACATCATGCGACAATTAGAATGGGAAGGAATGGGAGTGAATATAGATGGTTGGCAACTACACCACCTATGCTTCCCGATGACATTGTTCTACTAACACCAAACATTAGCCAAGTGGCACAATTGTTGGCTGACTTCGACCAAGAATGTGGAAAGATAGGTCTACTGCTGAATGTCAACAAAACTATGTTTATGAAAAATAAACTAGTTCCAGAGGCCCCATTCATTCTCAATGGAACAGACATCTCTGACTGCAGCAGTTATGTGTACCTAGGTCGAGAAGTCAACATGATGAACAACCTAAAACCTGACCTTTGCGGAGGAAGCGAGTGGCATGGAATGCCTTCAAAAGCATAGTAGAAATAGCTAAAAGAACCTCTGGCTCCAGGCTCATCTCTTTGACTATGCCATTCTCCTTGCATTAACATATGCTTCAGAGACCTGGGCCCTACAAAAGCAGGATGAGAATGCTATTCGCATCTCCCAGAGAGGAATCGAAAGAGCTATGCTTGGAATATCATGCCTCACTCAAGTGATAGAAGGAATCTGGAATTCCGACCTCCATCGCTATTCCAGAATCAGGGATGCTGTCTCATTTGCCAAGGCATCGAAAATAAGATAGGCTGGACATGTAATGCAATTTGGAGACAACCATTGGACGAGAGCCATTACTGACTGGATCCCACGGGATGTCAAAGATCACATGGCTGTCCACCTACAAGATGGTCAGACTTCTTCGTCAAGACCCTGAAGGAATGGTTTGAGACTTTTCATATTCCTGAAGCAACCAGATGCCATTGGACCACATTGTCACGTGATAGAATCAAATGGAAATGTTACTGGCGCCCGCTCAAGCAAATTGATGAATAACTGGAATCAAGTGGTCAAGTGATCAAAGGATTCTCTCTCTCTCATTTTCTCTCTTCTTTTGCACATTGTGGTTTGCAATAGAGACTTAAGGTTTTGTACATAGTGGTTTCCAATAGATTTTCATTTCCTCCTGTATTTTAATGGCTATCAGTTCCACTGTTTCTTTCATATCCTCCTGTATTTTATTCGATATCCATTCCACTATTTCTTTGAGCTCATTAAACTCCTCACCATTTTATCTCTGAAGTCTTTACTAGATAACTTATGCATGTAGGTGATCCTTGCTGAGGTTAAGGTCTCTTTTCTTCATTCATTCCTTGTGGTGGGATCTGCAGTATTTTCCCATCGTGCAGTGAGTGGTAGTCTGGAGGTAGTTCTTCCAGTGCACTTTTAGTGTGCCCTTCTCACTGCCTTTTGGGGGCTCAGTAGATGGTGGTCCCCCTATTTCCTACTTCGAGGATATCACTCTCCTCTTTGGTGTTCCTGTGTGACTTGTAAGTCAGAGGTCTTGTTTTTAGGCCTAAATTTGCTCTTACATTTAGATTAGAATTGTGTTGATTTTTGTGTTTGCCATTATTTTTGTGAGTTTTTCAGGTATGTATAGTGGACTATTGGCCTAACAATGTTGGGATAGCTAGGCCACCCTTGTAAGAGTAGAGTATAAGAGGCTAAGATTTGGGTCCAATGCAATATGGAAGGGAAGATTAACTTGTGACCACATGAGCAACCAATATCTGGGAAGCCACCGCTCCCCCACCACCCCCACAGTTCTATCTGGTACAGAGTGGCAACTTTTTTTTTCTCAGGCCCTGAGGTCACAATTTCAATCTCATGCTAGTTTTCACACTTAAGAAATGTAGGTGTCCCCTCTTTCCCAGGCATCTGCCTGGACCTGTGTGGGCCTTTCTCTTTGCTGTGGCTTGTGCTGCCAGGAAGCCACATCACCAGCCAAGTACTACCTGCGTGGAAGGGGCCATATGTTGGCAGTGATCCTGAGGTCACAATTTCAGTCTCTTTGTGCTTTCACACTTCTAAGAAATGTAAATGTATCCTCTCCTCCAGACACGTATCCATATCTAAATATTTTGTGATAGCTCTGATCCATCTGGAATAGTCCAATTCATCTTTTTCCAATTTATCTGGAATATTTGTTCATTGGGCATTGAGGTCAGTTTCTGTATAGACTGATTCTTTCACTGTTGATTTACTGTAAGAAAGGAACTAAACAGTTATTTTTACTTGACAATAAGTCCTACTTCTAGTTACATAATAGTTATTAATCTATCTTTTTATGGCAATAAATTCTCTGAAAATCCCCTTTGTATGTTTACTTGTTTACCCTTTGCTTCTCTTCAAAACAGACAGAAAATCTAAGAATTTGGCTATGCAGCTAGACTGCATGGCTCTAATTCCAGCTTTACTGGTTTTTAATTATAGAATCATGAAGTTACTTTTCCTCTCTGTGCCCCAGGGTGATTCTCGAAAAGATAAATGGAACAAAACCTTCATTAGGGGAAGTTTTCTACAAGAAATGCTAAGATGAAGGATGAAGTGTAGTGCATAGTAATCTTCAGGTGACTACATTCAGTTTGGTGCTGCTTCATATTACCCTACAATTGTGTGTGTGTGTGTGTGTGTGTGTGTGTGTGTGTGTGTGCTGTGTGTATGTTTAGGCCACATGGTGGTGCTCGGACTTTACTCCTGACTCTGCACTCAGAGGTCACACCTGGTGTGCTACAGGAATTATATGGGGTGCTGGGAGATCAAATCTGGGTATGGCCACATGCAAGGCATCCCCTACCCACTGCACTGCTCCAACTCACGTGTGTTTGAGATTGATTCATCTCTTTATCATACTTGTTTGCAAAGAGCTTAGAACATAATGGTTACATAATAAATAGCTGTTAAATGATAAAAATTGATTCAAAGTGATGGAGATTAAAATCATTAGCTAGTTTTGATATAGACAAAGAAGATTTGTCAAGGTATCTTTTTGAGAAATGGACTTCTTAGGAATAATAAATAAATAAATACTGTATTACACAAATACTTCACTTGATCACCTGAATCCCGTTATTCATCGATTTGCTCGAGCGGGCGCCAGTAACATTTCCATTGGACTCTATCACGTACCAATGTAGCCCAATGGCATCTGGTTGATTCAGGAATACAAAGAGCCTCAAAACGCTCCTTCAGGGTCTTTACAAGGAAGTCTGACCATCTTGTAGGTGGGCGGCCACGTGATCTTTTGACATCCCGTGGGATCCAGTCGGTAACGGCTCTAGTCCAGCGGTTGTCTCCAAATTGCATTACATGTCCAGCCCATCTGATTTTCGATGCCTTGGCAAACAAGACAGCGTCCCTGATTCTGTCTTACACAAATACACATGAAATTATTAAAAAGTTCTTTATTCTATTGATTTTTCATTATCTAGTTTAGGAAATATGGATAGAATACTGTTAGTTTTGATATTGATGTACAAAAGTTGTGTAACCCACTGTTGCAGGAACCTAAAAGCCTAAGAGCCTTTGCATCTGCCCTGGATTGCCTCCTGCAGGTCACTTTGTAGATAGGTGGGTAGTCTAAATGTTGCAGTTTATCTGACCATGTATTCTGTACTGGCTGGTATAAATATTCTCTCATGGTACCACAATCATCGTGGGACTACCTAAATCTTACCAGCATATTTGCCTGGCCACATTGGATCTCTAAGTAATTAGACCAGAGAGAAATGCTGTTTGCCTCCAAGCACGAGCATGACTCCCTGATAACTCAAAGGCAACTAAAATACAAAACTACCATGAAGTAGAGGAGACTCTTGTGAAGGCTTGGAGAAATATTTAACTGGCATTAGTATTAGTCTTTGGTACAGAGACATGCCATCTCAGAAACCCCTTTCTCTACCCCATAAGGCATTTCCAGGCAGATCTTGGCTCAAAATATTAGCATATAATAGGGCCTAGGTGAGGTGCTGGGAGAAATTACCTAAGGGCATTTGACCCTTGTGCTTCCCATAATAGTGGGAGGTCTGAGTTGCAGGGGTATAAAACCAACCTGCTTCCTCTCTCTCTCTCTCTCTCTCTCTCTCTTCTCTCTCTCTTTGGGCTCTCTTTGTGAGCTTGCACCCTTCTTGGGAGTCTTGTCTTTGTATCCTCTTTACAGGGTCTTTATACATGGTGGCCACCATCTTGGCCTACATGTGGCTGGGGTTCTAGCTGGAAATCCTAAGCACCAGGTTTTTCCTATTGCTGATTTGTAAGCCTGAACCTGTGGTAAGTAAAGCCTTTTAAAACTGCATCAGATTCCTGAGTCTTCATCCATTCACTGCCGGCTTCTGAGGTAGAAGGGAACTCGCTATTTCTGAACCCTGAACCCTGGCGTGTCCCCGACAACCCACCACCATCAAAGAGCTCATGTTCCACCACAACTGTACCTGAAGATTCAAAAGAAAACAAAAAGATTCTAGAGAAAAAAAAATTTAAGACGCACCTCACACACAAGTATTAAAAAGAAGGTATTTTTATATTATTGAGCATGAATTTAACCCTAATTTTAAACCCTTGAGTAAATTCTGTTAGATATTTGTAATCCTTACATATTTTTAATATTTTATTATACCACCGTGAAGTACACAATTACAAAGATTCATGTTTGGATTTTAGTCATACAGTGTAGAGGGATGGTTCTGGAACACTGTAAGCCCTACATTTTAAACCCTTGAGAAAATTCTGTTAGATATTTTTCCAAACTTAAGAATTGTGCTTCAGTATAGCCTAAGAAATTTTAAATCTTACAGAATAAAATTCTGTTTTTGAATCTGCTTCACTGATGACATCTTTCTAAAAACACCAAACATTAGCCAGCAGCACAAATGCTGGCTGACTTTGACGAGAATGTGGAAAGATAGGTCTACAGCTGAATCTCAGCAAAACTATGTTCATGAAAAAAATGAACTAGTTCCAGAGACCCCATTCACTCTCAATGGAAAAAAAATCTTTGAATGCAGCAGTTATGTGTACCTAAGTCGAGAAGTCAACATGATGAACGACCTAGAATCCGAGCTGCAAAGAAGGAAGAGAGCGGCATGGAATGCCTTCAAAAGCATCGAAGAAATAGCTAAAAGGACAAAGAACCTCCGGCTCTGGCTCCGGGCACATCTCTTCGACTCCACTGTTCTGCCTGCATTAACATATGCCTCAGATACCTGGGCCCTATGGAAGCGGATGAGAATGCTATTCGGGTCTCCCAAAGAGGAATCGAAAGAGCTTTGCTTGGAATATCATGCCTCACTCAAGTGAGAGAAGGAACCGGAGTTCTGACCTCCGTCAACTTTCCAGAGTCAGGGACACTATCTCATTTGCCAAGGCATCGAAATCAGATGGGCTGGACATATAATGCAATTTGGAGATGACCGCTGGACTAGAGCCATTACCAACTGGATCCCATGGGAAATCAAAAGATCATGTGACCACCCACCTACTAGATGGCCAGACTTCTTTGTCAAGACCCTGAAGGAACGGCTTGAGGCTCTTGGTATTCTTGGAGCAACCAGATGCCATTGGGCTACACTGGCACGTGAAAGGTTCAAATGGAAATGTTACTGGCTCCTGCTTGAGCAAATCAATGAATATTGGGATGTCAAGTGATCAAGTGACAAATGGATCAAGGATCAAATGTTCCTTCAATGAATTCAGTATTCCCACTTACGGTAGTATTGTTGTAAATAAAATGTTTCATCTGAACTCTGAAGTAGCAATGTTTTGTTAACCCAGCACCATGAAACTGACAAGTTTTTACTTTTTGTCCATTTGTGTGTTTTCTAATGACTTTGTTCTGGTTGCATAGCTATTTTAATTTTGTTTTGCCTGCAGAAAAGAACCTAGGTTGGGAGTTGTAATAATAGTAACTTTATCAATTTATTGAGTACTTACTACATGCCAGAAGGCACATAAAAGTAATTACTTGTATTTTATCAAACTCTGAAATAAGTAATATCTCATCTTTTTTTTAATTAAGAAAATTAAAAAATTAAGAATCACAAATGCTAAGTAATCTTGTCATCTTAACACAGATTTGAAGTGGCACAAAAGATATTTGAACCTCTGCTGTATCCAAAATCCTCCAGACTCAACTTTGTGTCATAGGGTTCTTCTTTACAATCTTCTATTTGTTTTCCTATGCTGGTTCATAAGTGCCCAAATAAGCCCCCAAACCTTATTTTCTTTACTGAATTCCCACCCATCCATCACTCTCTACTGACATCAGAGTTGCTAGGGATTCCAATCAAAGTGCTTAATTACTCATTACAATGAAATTTGACTATCATGAGTATTTCTGAAGTAATAATATTTTTTAAGCTCATGGCCCTTTATTATTTAGCTTAGAGATACCCTGAATTAAAACCTTGCTTTCTGGCCTGAAAATAGTTTTGCCTTATGTCATAAAGTGATAGGATCCTTCTCCTTTTCTTAACATATTTATCTAAAAAGTTATTCACAAGAATTTCCAGCAGTTGAAGGAAACAAAACTTTTAGGCATGGAGAATATTATGGCATCATTTTTCTGTAGCATCTATGTAATTGTTCTCTTAAGGAAAAGAATAAGGATTACCAGTAGAAAAAATCTACCTGTAGAGAATATCTACTTCAATATCCTTTAATCCAATCTCTTATCCATTTAAAATAATTGAGTTACTGTTTTAACAGACATCTATGACATTTATTTATTTAGTTATTTGTTTGTTTGTTTATTTTGGGTCACCAGGCTATGCTCAGGGGTTACTCCAGGCTCTGCATGCAGGAATTATCCTGATGGTGCTTGGGGACCATATGGGATGCTAGGGATTCAACCCAGGTCAGTTGTTTGCAAGGCAAATGCCCTCTCTGGTATACTATTGCTCAGGCCTCCTATAGCTTCTGCATACCAGCAATGACTTTTGAGCATAGAGCCTGAGCAAGTCTGAAAAGCATTGAACACTGTCATCAGTGGCCCAAACTTTCCACCCCCAAATTTCCAGAAGTTCTTCCAAGTATCTCCTTTAAGTTCCTTGATTGAGAAGTTTTCAAATTTCCATCCACTGTTCTTATTTGGTTATATTTCATGGCTTTTTGGGTCACACCTGGCGATGCTCAGGGGTTATTACTGACTCTGTACTCAGGAATTACTCCTGGAGGTGCTTGGGGATCCATATGTATGCCGGAGCTGGAACCTGGGTCAGTCGTGTACAAGGCAAATGCCTTTCCCACTACACTATTGCTCCAGCCCTTTATTCAGTTATTTTTTTAACTTTAATTTTTTTTATTGAGGTGGCATGTTTTATAAAGTTGTTCATGAAAGAGTTTAAAGTTCCCTTTGAAGACTTCCATTCTGCTATTCTTCTGAATCTGTACAAACATCGCTATATTCCATGAATATCAATGACTCTTTCAGATATAACATCAAAACATTTATTTGGCCAGATACGAGCAAAATTTTGTGGCATTTTTCTCCCAGATGACTGAATGGAGATATTTACTTCAATTGGACAAAGGTTTTGAACTGGCTTCAAAGCACTGAAGAGCAATAGTTTCATATTGCTCTGTTTTAACAAGCATATTCTAAGTAGTTGTTTAAAAACTTCAAATACCTTGTATCTTTCACTAAATTTTTAGACTATTTTGATATGTTTTACAGTGAATATAGAAAATTCATGTTTCACTGTGAAGTTTATTCCAGTAAAGATTCTGCAGCCTCTTTAAATCAATAGAAAGAAAGGAAAGTAGGTTTGAACCCCATAAACTTAGCTATTTTGGAAAAACAGATGTTTTAGTCACTGTCAAATACATCTACAATCCTTATCAACTTTTTCTTGACACTTGTCTTTTCTCCTCTCTGTCTCTTATTATACAGTCATTTGACAAATATCTACATTTAAAAGCATCTTATCATGATAATTCCTGTTAGATTCTTTTGTTGATTTGATTTCACTGCCAACACCTGCAGAGGTGGTCAGTAATAGCTAAAAGATTGTTTTTACTAAATTGCATGGCAGAAAATAAAGCCTGTGCGTGCAGGTTGAGTGACTTGGAAGCTGATCCAAGAAACGAATGTCCTGAGAAGTGATTAATAATTTATGCCCTGAACCTAACTCAAAACAAATGTGCAATGATAAAGATGAGCTTCCTGTAAGGTATGTTGGGAGGAGACCGGGAGACCGGTGGACACTGAGTAGGGCATCTGCCCATCAGTGCTCTCGCCTGTAACTCAAGTGTATTCCTATATGACAGATCCTGTAGAGAGGAATTGAAACCTATTAAAGAAAAGAACTCAGATCAGGACAGTTTATTCAAAATTCAATCATGTAAAACAGTCTTTTCTCTGGAGGCAGGGCCAAGATGGTAGGAATCGGAGCAAAATTAATATTCTTGCTGGATCTTTGAACAGTGTTCAGTCTTTTTAAAAAATATTTTTTTAGTTAAATCATAGTGAGACATAAAAAAGTTTTCATGTTTGGATTTCAGTTTTATAACATTCCAACACCCATCCCTTAAACAGTGTACATTTCCCCGCCACCAATTTCCCAGTTTCCTTCCTGACTACACCCCTCTGCCTGATTCTGCAGCTTTTCCTCTCTCTCTCTCTCTCTTTCTCTCTCTCTGTTTCTGTCTCTCTGTCTCTTTCTATTTCCTCTTGGACATTACAGTTTACAATACAGATACTGAATGGTTATTGTGTATATACCATTACCTAATTTCAACACTTATTTCTAACTATTATTTTCATACTACCCCTTTCTTTAACCTAACTTTTGAAGAAAACTAATCAGAGAGAATACTACAGAAGTATCTATCAGAGAAAATAGTGGACTGGAAACTGGAGGCACAGGTGAAGAGGGGAGAGAGAGAGAGAGAGAGAGAGAGAGAGAGAGAGAACTGAGGCTGCAGCACTCCCCAGATAGAAGAATTACACTGGACCAATGTATCTGTAGTGTCCACAGCCTGCATTTTTACATGGGAGGCTTTCAGATGCTGATGAACAAGTAGAACTCATGGGGAAATAGGTGACTTCTTACACACCAGGGAAAGTGGTCAGCCATGATAGCTTGAGGGCAAGAAAACCAAGTATAGTATCCCCAGCTATAACTGCAGCCTCTCCAACTGGTTTTGAGGGTAAAGGACTAAGGGATAATTTTATACTGTGAAGAGGCAAAAGACAGCAAATGCATCACAGGGGTTTGAACTGGTGGGGCAGTCATTTCCTGAGAAAACACATCCTAGTGCCTGCCTGTCCATCCGTGGTTGGCAGGAGGGAAAAAAAGTCAGTCAAGTGCAGTTGACCAGTGATGATCATATTGGTCTTGGATTGATAAAGGCTCAGAGCTGAAAAACAGCACTAGTGCCTGCACTAATGTGGTAATGTGTCAAATAACTGTGGGTAGGTGTTTCACTGAGCAACAGGACATGAAAAGAAACAGGAAACATCCTCCAGGGTAGAACCCTGGAGTTTCTGAGATGGAGGTACACAAGGCATCCAGATAAGAATGGCCATGTATACTGCTGGGAGACAGAACTCTTAATTTCCACTAAGGACTTCTCAACATAGAAATTCAGGCACCTTGGGACATTTTCTTTTTTTTTTTCAATTTTTTTTATACCACCGTGAAACATACAATTACAAAGGTGTTCATAATTGGTTCTTGGTAATACAGTATACCAGCACCCATCCCTCCACCAGTGCCCCATTTCCACCACCAATGTACCCCACCCCTCCCGCCCACCCCCATGCTGTCTTAATAGCAGACAGCCCCGTTTCCACTCTTTCTCTCTCTGTCTCTCTCTCTGTCTCTGCATCTCTCTCCCTCTTATTTTACACATTGTGGCTAGCCCTGCAGATATTTAGAGTTTATCACTTAAGTCTCTTTGTGTATATTCAATGGTGAGTTTTAATCTGCCATTACCATTTCCCACATTTATTAAAACACTGGTATCTATTTATGTCGTATTAATGAATGCAGTCATTCTATATCTGTCCTTTTCCTTCTGACTAATTTCACTCAGCATGATAGTCTCCATGTCCATCCATTTGCAGGTCAATTTCATAATTTCATCTTTTCTGACAGCCGCATAGTATTCCATAGTGTAGATGAACCACAGTTTCTTTAGCCAGTCCTCTGTTCTCGGGCATTTAGGTTGTTTCCAGATTCTAGCTATAGTGAAAAGTGCAGAGATGAATAAAGAAGTACAGATAGTGTTTCTGCTATGCGTTTCCGGTCTCTTGGGTATATTCCCAGGAGTGCTATTGCTGGATCAAATGGGAGCTCAATATCTAGTTTTCGGAGGAATGCCCATATTGTTTTCCAAAAAGGGCTGGACCAGTCGGCACTCCCACCAGCAGTGGATGAGAGTCCCTTTTTCTCCACATCCACGCCAGCACTGGTTGTTCTTGCTGTTTTGGATGTGTGCCAGTCTCTGTGATGTGAGATGGTACCTCATTGTTGTTTTGATTTGCATCTCCCTGATGATTACTCTTGTCCTTCCAAGATTTATAAAACCCGTGGACAAGCACAACCTTTTTTTAAACTGTCTGAAACCATCCAGCTCTTTCAAAGCTGGTAAAAGAGCATATATGGCTCCTAGAAATGAGAAGAGTTATAGGTCTAGCCTGGTCTTGCAAAGAGGAACACAGGATCATAGCTGAGGATAGCCTGGCCCTTCACCTTCAGCTCTTGTGCAACACTAAAAACAAAGGAGAACAAAGGAATACAGTCACGCACATCAAAATACAGCGTCGAAAAAATTTTGGAAGATCCTTTATTACTTCAGATCTTTCTAAGCTGACAGAAGAGGAATTTAGAACAATACTCTCAGTATGAAATGATTTGAAAGAATCTCATGAACAGAGACTAGACAAGCTTGGAAACAAAAAAAATAAGCCTTATCAATAATAAATGAAGGGGGGAAATGAATGAAATAACCATTAAACTACAGATGAAAGAGTTAAAGAATACAGGAGCAATTCTGTGTTGAATGTTCCTGTAGAATGAACAAAGCTGAAATTGAATCAATAACCATGAAGACAAGGTACAGAAGTCCACTGATAAAGCAATGATGATAAAAGGAAATTGAGGTAAAATGAAGAGAATTCAAGATATATTGCTAATAATATCCTGAAGAATAACCTCAAAAGCATAGAAATTCTCGAATGAAAGGAAAGAGGAAAATGGATAGAAGAGCTGGCTGAATAAATAATTGCCCAAACTCCCCAAATAGGAGAGGAAGATTGGTGCACTGATGCAGGTGGCCCAAGTGCCAATCAAAGTAAACCCAAACAGAGCAATGCAAAGACACATTACAATCAAAATAGCAATAAGAAAAGACAAAAAATAGGCTACTCAAATCAGCAAAGAAAGAAACAAGGCCTCATATACAAGGGAAAAATACTAGATTTACATCAAATTTCTCAAATGAAATTCCAAGCAAGAAGCTAATGGAATGATGTATTCAAAATACTGAATGAAAGGAGCCTTTTACTAAGAATCCTGTATCCTACAAGGTTATCACTCAGATTTCAGGGAGTGATTAAAAAAAGTTCTCAGACAAACAAGAATTTAGTCACATCTAAACTACTTTTTCTAGCAATACTGAATGGTTTTGTGTAAAAAATCAAAGGTCAAATGGAAATTCAGCTGAAGTCCTCACAGAAAAATGGACCAGGACATTTATGGACAAAATCAATACCCGAAAGTCCATGGTCTTCCTATATGCAAATAACAAAAAAGAAGAAAGGGATATTAAACATAAAATTCTATTCACAGTTGCGCCACAGAAAATCAAATACCTAAGCATCATATTGACAAAGAACGTAAAAGATCTCTACAAAGAAATCTACAAAACGTTTCTTCATGAAATAAAAGAAGATCTAAGGAAGTGAAGACACATTCCCTGCTCGTGGATTGGAAGAATTAACAGTATCAAAATGGTCATATCCCTAGACCTTTATACAGATTTAATGTGGTTCCTATAAAGATACCCATAACATTCTTCAAGGAAATTAACCAAACACTCCTGAAATTTGTATGCAATAATAAAACTCCCAACGAATAGCTAAAGCAATCCTTGGGAAAAAGAAGATGGGAAGTATCACTTTCCCCAATCTCAAACTCTACTACAAAGCAGTTGTAATTAAAACAGCATGGTATTGGTATAGAGCAGACCTGTAGACCTATGGAATAGAACTGAATATACTGAAACACACTCTCAAATATACAATCACTTAATCTTTGATAAAGGAGCAAAAAACATTGGGTAGAGCAATGAAAGCCTCTTCAACAAATGGTGCTGGGAAAACTGGGCAGCTACATGTAAAAAGCTCTTAGACCTCCTTCTAATGCCATGCACAAAAGTCAGATCAAAGTGGATTATAGATCACAATTTCAGACACGAATCTATAAGGTGCATCGAAGAAAACAGAAAAAAATCGCTCTACAACATCTAAACTAAAGGCATCTTCAAAGACTAAACTAGATAACTAGGTCACTAGATCACTACACATCCCATTGTTCATCGATTTCCTTGAGCGCGTGCCAGTAACATTTCTATTTGACCCTATCACGTGCCAGTGTAGCCCAATGGCATCTGGTTGTTTCAGGAATACAAAGAGCCTCAAACCATTCGTTCATGGTCTTGACGAAGAAGTCTGACCATCTTGTGGGTGGGCAGCCACGTGATCTTTTGACTCCCGTGGGATGCAGTTGGTAACGGCTCTAGCCCAGTGGTCATCTCCAAATCACATTACATGTCCAGCCCATCTGATTTTTGATGCCTTGGCAAATGAGACAGCATCTCTGACTCTGGAACAGCAACGGAGGTCAGAACACCAACTTCCTTCTCTCACTTGAGTGAGGCGTGATAGTCCAAGCACAGCTCTTTCGATTCCTCTCTGGGAGACCCGAATAAGCGTTCTCATCCTACTTTTGTAGGCCCAGGTCTCTGAGGCTTATGTTCATGCAGGGAGAACAGTGGAGTCGAAGAGATGTGCCCAGAGCCGGAGGTTCTTTGTCTTTTTCGGCTATTTCTTCGATGCTTTTGAAGGCAATCCATGCCACTCTCTTCCTCCTGCGAAATTTGTATGCAATAATAAACCCCTCACGAATAATTAGTATGCAATATTAATTTGTATGAAATAATTTGTATGCAATAATAAACCCCCCACGAATAATCATCAGGGATATGCAAATCAAAACAACAATGATGTATCATCTTACAACACAGAGCCTGGCACACATCCAAAACAGCAAGAACAACCTGTGTTGGCTTGGATGTGGGGTGGGGGAGGTGGAGGGGAAGGTCTCTCATCCACTGTTGGTGGGAGTGCTGATTGGTCCAGCCCTTTTGGAAAACAAAAAGTCTAAACACCACTGATGAAGCAAATGGAACCAAAGATAAACAAGTGGGATTATATAAAATTGAAAAACCTCAAAAGAAACAGTGACCAAGATACAAAGACAGCCCACAGAGTGGGAAAGAATATTCACCCAATACCCATCTGATAAGGAGTTAATATCCAGGATATATCAGGCACTGGTAGCAATTTACAAGAATAAAACAGCCAACACTATCAAAAAATGGAGAGAAAAATGAACAGAAGATTCCAAAAGATGAAATTTAAATGACCAAAAGGCATATGAAAAAGTGCTATTCATCATTGATCATCAGGTATGAAGTATCATCTTACAGCACAGAGACTGGCACACATCCCAAACAGCAAGAACAACTGGTGTTGGCTTGGATGGGGACTGAAGTGTCTCTATACACTGTTGATGGGAGTGCTGATAGGTCCAGCCCTTTTGGAAAACAATATGGACATTATTCCAAAAACTAAATATTGACTCCCATTTGATCCAGAAATACCACTCCTGGGAATATACCCTGGGAGGCCAAAAAATGCACAGCAGAAACACTATATGTACTTCTTTATTCATCGCAGCACTATTTTTTTCATGGCAGGACTATAGCCAGACTCGGGAAGCAACCTAAGTGCCTGAGAACAGAGGACTAGCGAAAGAAATAGTGGTACATCTGCACAATGGAATATTATGCAGTTGTCAGAAAAGAGGAAATTATGAAATTTACCTGCAAATGGATGGACATGGAGACTATCATGCT
The DNA here is from genome assembly GCA_021461705.1 of Cryptotis parvus. NCBI lineage: Eukaryota > Metazoa > Chordata > Mammalia > Eulipotyphla > Soricidae > Cryptotis > Cryptotis parvus. The sequence continues at coordinate 70,287 of JAJIBD010038627.1, forward strand.
GAGTGAAATTAGTCAGAAGGAAAAGGACAGATATAGAATGACTGCATTCATTAATAGGATATAAATATATACCAGAGTTTTACTAAGTTTGGGAAATGGTAATGTCAGACTAGAACTTACCATTGAATATAGACAAAGAGACATACATGATAAACCCTAAATGTCTGTAGGGCAAGCCACAATGTGTAAAAAAGAAGAGAGAGAGATACAGAGACAGAGAGAGACAGAGAAAGAGAGAGGAAAGGAAAAGGTGCCTGCTATAGAGGCAGGCTGAGGGTGGGTGGGAGGACAATTGGGGACATTGGTAATGGGAATGGGGCACTGGTGGAGAGTTGGATGCCGGAACACTGTATTACCGGAACCAATTATGAACACCTTTGTAATTGTATATCTCATGGTGGTATAATAAAAAGTTTCTTTAAAAAAGAACTTTTGTCAAGTTTTGGACAGGAAGCTACCAAAGCAAGTTTCCTGTTTTTGTACAGTTTTGGGTTTTGTATAGCCAATATCCAGAGCCAGATAGGTTCTACCTATAGTTATTAGCATTCAAAAGGCCACATCTGTCAGAATGAATGAAGCCTCCAACCCAAGTTTGGGCCAATGTGGGACTAACAATTGTAAAGATCTCCTGAATGACTCCTAATTAAACATGTTTAAGTAGGTACCTCATTTCATGGAAGAAGATACTAACACAGAGGACAAAAACATATTCAATTTCACAGAAAATATTTTAGCACAAATGCCATTTTAATTCTGATTCTAGAAGTCTCGTTTATTACTTTAGTTTTTTTAGTGGGCAAACAATTTTATCCTTGGTGTATTATTGTCAAAAGTAGAGCTTAAAGGGTGTTCTCATAGTGGATTTATTCTTCATACCATTTTGAATATAGTATATTCGCATGAATTTTGTTGAAGAACAGAGCCCTGATGTAGTAGCAAAATAATATAAAGGACATCAAGCTTGGACAATCCTAAATCTGACCTGGAAATATTTTCCAGATGTTTCATTTAGAGTTTATCATTGTTGATCACAGAACAAGTAGCCCCAATTAATTTTCTAATAATTGGCTACAACTGCTTAAAGATATGATCCTAGTACTTTGGTTTAAATCACCATATCTGAATTTGTATTTCCTTCTTATTGTATTTTAATCATCTCTGAGAAACAAATTGCCCTAGATTATAAAAAATAGTAATTAATTCCAACATAGAGGACGTTTTCACTCTTTTTTGGAATTTCGTGTTGAAGTTATGTGCCTTCTTACCTGGCTTGTGTGAACAGATCTTCTTTAACCAGAGTAAAAATTGGAGGAAAATTAAGACAATTTTAATAGATACTCTATTTAATTAAATGTGAAAAATCATAAGATCAGAGAATTTTTTACAACTTCAGTGACAAAAATCTCAAAGAAAGTCATAAAAATATTTTGTTAAGTGATATTCTTATATGTGAGATATAAAAAAAATCTTTGTTGGGGAATATCAAATGACCAATGGCAATAGAAATGAAGAGGAAGAGAACTAGTCTTCAGTAGGAAGATTGCCACTGGGGTGAGGATGAATTAGTTAGGGAAGGGAACACTAGAACAATGGGGAATGGGAAAGTGTCTACAACAGAGGCAGGCTGGAGTGTAGGATGGAAACTAGGGACATTGGTGGAGTAGTGGACACTGGTGAAAGGATTGGTGCTGGAACCAATTGCTGCCTAAAATTTAATTATAAATATTGTTGTAACTTTGAATTTGTGGTAATTCAGTGAAAATAAAAATAAAAATATTTAGTATGCATACCCTATAGACCTGTAGATTGAATTTTGTTACGTTATTCAGTTATAAAAGTACAGCTTCTTTATTTGTTTGGATTATAGCAAAATAGTGAAAGTCACAGTATACTGTTATTAGACTACTTCTTAGGCATAAAGGTCAACCATGCCTAATTATCCTCTAATTGGCACCTCAGTGCAAAGTTTTACTGATTTGTAAAGCTTTGCTAAAGTTAGGAAGATTGATTTTTTAGGGAAACGAAATAGGTGTTCATAAAGTCATCTGTGTAATTAATTGTTTAATTAAAAATGAGATAAATAAAACTCATCTATGAAGGTAAGAGACAATGTATGGAAAGTCACTTTAGTTTGGTGTTTCTCGCTCTTATTTATTTATCTTTT
>JAJIBD010038628.1:0-19280 GCA_021461705.1 Cryptotis parvus
TCTCCTCTTTTGTCCATGCCCTTGAGAAGGACTAGAATAATGACAGAAAAAAGATAGACCTACCATTCTACTGAGAATTAAGAGCTTTAGTATCAAGCAATCTATATAGTAAAATCAGGAAGAACTGGTGTAGTTAATGACATTTTACGTTTATGAGGAAAGTAGATTCTCTGTCATTTGCTGCAAGAAGGATTTTTTCCTTCATGAGATAAAGTGATTTAGGAGTTTTATCTTGGTAGTTTGTATATTATGGTCCTTTTCTGTAGTAAGAAAACTCACTTGTACTTTCAAGGCTCTGCAAATGACCTTCAGAGCACTTTATAGTTCTCTGAAACTAACTAGCAGTAACCATTTATGTTTCTAACCTTGTTCTATCAAATCTTTTGGAAAATATTAACTATATACCCACCTCAGGTGGCCTTTTTTCAACCGTAATTATTAATTTAATTTTCACAATGCTAAACATTTAATTTATTCAAGTATATTCTCATATTGGAGTTAAATTGTGAATCAATAACAGAAAGAAAGCCAAAATTTTCCAGTACTGAAAATTTAATAATGCATTTTATATTCCATGGGTTAAATGAAAATCATTTTAGAAAATGCTTCTAAATATTTTAACAAGAGTTTATTAGAGAAGGATTCATAATCTTAGATGGATATATATATGTGCTTTGAAGGAAAATTATACAAATAAATATAAGTTTATGGTTGAGTTAACACATTAAGTACCTAGTGAAGGAATGGCAAAATAAGCACCATTTAAATTAAAAAACCAAATAATTAAAATTAACATTACCAAATATATATATATGTATACATATGTATATGCACATATACATTCACTTATTAAATCACCTACGAGATAGACCAAGACAAGTTGTTTATGATTGGTTCAGCTAAACAGTGTTCCAACATCCACATATCCACCAGTGTAGATTTCCCCAACTTCCAATGTCCCCAGTTTCACCCCACACCACAGCCTGCCTGTTGATCTCTTACTTCTCATTCTTCTCTCATTCTCAGTAATAAAAATGTTTACCTTCCTGACGCACTGAAAGACCCATGTCAGCAGCACTAAGAAGGAAACAAGCAGTGCCCTGATAAAATTAAAGGCCAACCTAGGCTGCAAAAGCGAAGAACAAATAAAATGACTGTCTGTACTTTCCAATGCATGTACGCTGGCATCAAAAGCATATATCAAGGACCTGATGGTGCAAGTGCAAAAAAAATCAAATATGACATCGTGGTACTACTGAGATGAGGCTTTAATTAGCAGCATGCTATATTTAACTACCAGAGAAAAATTGTTTCTCGGAACATGCTACAAAGAGCGTCGGTGGTGTTGGTGTCTGCTGTCCCAACTACAGGCCATGAGCTGTCAAGCATTGATTCATTTGAATACCCCTGCTCAAACTGAATAGGATGAACACACTTGAAGGTTGTGGCTCACCACTTAACCAATTTCTATCTTTTTGTTGTCACAAATACACCAGCAATGCAGAACAAGGAAGAAGATAGAAGTGAGAACTACAACATGGAGCTTCGGTGTTATACACAAAAAGATCACACCTTATACAAGATGATAGTTGGTGATTTTAATGCCAATGACCAAGAAGACCGGCTAAAGGGCTCAACATGGAGACATGGCCTAGAATGGAATGAATAGGGTGAAGACTGTCTGAGTTCACTTTCGACCTCATAAGACAATGGTCTCCTACGGTTCAGAAGGCTGAGCGAAACATTGGACATGGGAATCTCCTGGTGGACAGTTCCACAATGAAACAAACCACATCATCTTCAATTGAAGGTTTTGCCCTGACCAATGATGCTAGTCCCCAAATTCCAAGTAGGATCGGACCACCGTTATCTAACAAGTGCAAAATTATACTTCATGCAGCAGAGGAGAGAAAAAGGCTGCTAGAAGTTTAAGAAGAAACTCCCAAAGGTGACCACCAACTGGGACTCTTTGGCACCATTGCAGCAATGGGAAGATACCACCATTGACGACATCGATGAAAGAATACACCGACCGGTTCAGCATCTCTTTGATTGCCGCGAAGAATCCCCAGAGAAAGAAAGACCACAAATTGGCACTGTCTTCAGAAAGTCTCAAGCTCATTCACCGGCGTGGCAAGGAAGCTGAGCCTCAGGAGATCGAAATGCTAACGTTCAAGCTTGCTAAACGGTGCACAGAAGTAATAAAGGAAGACCTCAAAGACTGAAGAGCAGAAATACTAGAAGATGCAGCAGAGGCGGACAAGCATTCCAAAATGCCCGCCTGTCCTTCAGCCAACTATAAGACCAAGATGACTGCTCCCCGACACCCTGATGAATCATTATCTTACAGAGAGGCAATGGAGAAGATTATCCACGACTTCTACTCAGATCTCTTTGATAACCACGTCCACCCCCATATACCAAATTCCACAGGATGGAATGTCTCCAACGTTCTCCTTCTGAAATCCAACATGCCATTTAGTGGGTAAAGAAAGCAACATTCAAGCCCAGACAGAGTCAGACCCAGACACCTGAAGAATCTGCCGTAAGTACTCATCACTATATTAGCTCAGCTCTTCACGCTACCTGTCCAATGCAAGGTGCCCTCCCAATGGAAAACCAGCAGGACAGTTCTACTGTTCAAGAAGGAGACATTCACGACATTGGCAACTATTGCCCCATCTGCCTGTTGTCCGTCATCTACAAGCTGTTTACACTTTCGAGTCATCCTGAACAGGATTAGCAGAACATTAGATGAAGGGACAACCATGCAAGCAAGCTGGCTTCCGAAAGGATTCAGCACAATGTCGACCATATCCACACAGTAACCAAGCTCATTGAGGTTTGTAGGAGTACAAGATGCCGCTCTGTCTCACATTCATTGATTTACAGAAAGCCTTTGATTCTGTGGAGACTGAAGCAGTCATGAAGCCCTAGCCAAACAGGGCGTTCAAACCCAATACATCAAGATCCTTCGTGAGCTGTATTACGGATTCACCACCAGGATCTCACCATTCTACAAAGAAGTGATCATTGATGTCAAAAGAGGGGGTTCGACAGGGGTGATACCATTTCACCAAAACTCTTCAGTGCCACCCTCGAGAACATCATGCAACAATTAGAATGGGAAGGAATGGGAGTGAAGATAGATGGTTGGCAACTACACTCACCTCCGCTTCCGCTGATGACATCATTCTAATAACACCAAACATTAGCCAAGCGGCACAATTGTTGGCTGACTTGACCGAGAATGTGGAAAGATAGGTCTACAGCTGAATCTAAAGAAAACTATGTTTATGAAAAATAAACTAGTTCCAGAGGCCCCATTCACTCTCAATGGAACCAACATCTCTGAATGCAGCAGTTATGTGTACCTAGGTGAGAAGTCAACATGATGAACAACCTAAAAACCTGACCTTGCAGGAGGGAACGAGCGGCATGGAATGCCTTCAAAGCATAGAAGAAATAGCTAAAAGAACCTCCGGCTCCAGGCACATCTCTTTGACTCATGCTCTCCTTGCATTAACATATGCCTCAGAGACCTGGGCCTTCAAAAGCAGGATGAGAATGCTATTCGGGTCTCCCAGAGAGGAATCGAAAAGAGCTATGCTTGGAATATCATGCCTCACTCAAGTGAGAGAAGGAATCTGGAGTTCCGACCTCCATCGCTATTCCAGAATCAGGGATGCTGTCTCATTTGCCAAGGCATCGAAAATCAGATGGGCTGGACATGTAATGCAATTTGGAGACAACCATTGACTAGAGCCATTACCGACTGGATCCCCACGGGATGTCAAAAGATCACGTGGCCGCCCACCTACAAGATGGTCAGACTTCCTCGTCAAGACCCTGAAGGAATGGTTTGAGGCTCTTCATATTCCCTGAAGCAACCAGATGCCATTGGGCCACATTGGCACCTTGATAGGGTCCAATGGAAATGTTACTGGTGCCCGCTCGAGCAAATCGATGAATAACGGGATTCAAGTGATCAATGATCAAAGGATTCTCTCTCTCTCATTTTCTCTCTTCTTTGCACATTGTGGTTTGCATAGAGACTTAAGGTTTTGCACATAGTGGTTTCCAATAGATTTTCACTCCTCCTGTATTTAATGGCTATCAGTTCCACTGTTTCTCTCATATCCTCCTGTATTTTAATCCGAGACTTCCGACTATTTCTTTGAGCTCCATAAACTCCTCACCATTTTATCTCTGAAGTCTTTACTAGATAACTTAGCAATGTGGTGATCCTTGCTGAGGCTAAGGTCTCTTTTCTTCATTCATTCCTTGTGGTGGGATCTGCGGGTATTTTCCCATCGTGTAGTGAGAGATGGTAGTTCTGGAGATGTAGTTCTTCCAGTGCACTTTTAGTGCTGCCCTTCTCACTGCACCTCTGGAGGCTCAGTAGATGGTGGTCTCCTATTTCCTACGCCGAGGGATATCACTCCTCTCTTTGGTGTTCCTGTGTGACCTTAAGTCAGAGGGTCTTGTTTCTCTTAGGCCTAAATTGCTCTTACATTTAGATTAGAATTGTGTTGATTTCTGTGTTTACATTATTTTGTGAGTTTTTCAAGGGTATGTATAGTGGACTAGCCGAAGCCTAATAATGTTGGAATAGCTGCTAGGTCACCCTTGTAAAAGTAGAGTATAAGAGGCTAAGATGTGGGTCCAGTAATAGGAAAGAAGATTAACTTGTGACCACATGAGCAACCAATTGCTCTGGGAAGTACCCTCCCACCACCCCACAGTTCTATCTGGTACAGAGTGGCAACTTTTTTTCTCAGGCCCTAGGCTCACAATTTCAATCTCATGCTAGTTTTCACACCAAGAAATGTAGATGTCACCTCTTTCCCAGGCAATCTGCGGGACCTGTTGTCAGGCCTTTCTCTTTGCTGTGGCTTGTGCTGCCAGGGAAGCCACACACCAGCCAAGTACTACCTGTGGAGGGACCATATGTTGGCAGGTGATCCTGAGGTCACAATTTCAGTCTCTTTGTGCTTTCACTCCTAAGATGTAAATGTATCCTCTCCTCCAGACACTTATCCATATCTAAATATTTTGTGACAGCTCTGATCCTTCTGGGATAGTCCAATTCATCTTTCCAATTTATCTGGAATATTTGTTCATTGGGCATTAGGTCAGTTTCTGTATAGACTGATTCTTTCTCTGTTGATTTACTGTAAGAAAGGAACTAAACAGTTATTTTTACTTTGACAATAAGTCCTACTTCTGTTACATAATAGTTATTAATCTATCTTTTCATGGCAATAAAATTCCCTCTGAAAACCCTTTGTATGTTTACTTGTTTACCCTTTGCTTCTCTTCAAAACAGACAGAAAATCTAAGAATTTGGCTATGCAGCTAACACTGATGGATCTGAAAATTCCAGCTTTACTGGTTTTTAATTATGAGAATCATGAAGTTACTTTTCCTCTCTGTGCCCCAGGGTGATTCTCGAAGAATTAGATGGAACAAAACCTTCCTTAGGGAAGTTTTCTACAAGAAATGCTAAGATGAAGGATGAAGTGTAGTGCACAGTAAATCTTTAGGTGACTACATTAGTTTGGTGCTGCTTCATATTACCCTACAATTAGGTGTGTGTGTGTGTGTGTGTGTGTGTGTGTGTGTGTGTGTGTTAACGTGCGTGTGTATGTTTAGGCCATCATGGTGGTGCACGGACTTACTCCTGACTCTGCACTCAGAGTGCTCCTTGAGCTACAGGGATTATAGGAAGTGCTGGGGATCAAATCTTGGGTAAGGCCACACGCAAGGCATCCCACCCACTGCACTGCTCCAACTCTAATGTGTGTTTGAGACTAATTCCTATCTCTTTATCATACTTGTTTGCAAAGAGCTTAGAACATAATGGTTTACATAATAAATAGCTGTTAAATGATAAAATTGATCAAAGCATGGAGATTAAAATCATTAGCTAGTTTTGATATAGACAAGAGAAGATTTGTCAAGGTATCTTTTGGAAATGGACTTCTTAGGAATAATAAATAAATAAATAAATAAATAAACACTGTATTACACAAATACTTCCCCCGATCACTTGAACTCCCGTTATTCATGATTTACTCGAGCGGGCACCAGTAACATTTCCATTGGACTCTATCACGTGCCAATGTATGGCCCAATGGCATCTGGTTGATTCAGGAATACGAAGAGCCTCAAAACATTCCCTTCCAGGGTCTTTGCAAGGAAGTCTGACCATCTTGCTAGGTGGGTGGCCATGTGGACTTTTGACATCCCGTGGGATCCAGTAGCTAATGGCTCTAGTCCAGCTGGAAGGTTGTCTCCAAAAATGCGCATTACATCTCCAGCCCATCTGATTTCGATGCCTTGGAGCGAGACAGCGTCCCTGATTCTGTATTTTACACAAATACATCACGAAAATTATTCAAAGTTCCTTTATTCTATTGGATTTTCATTATCTAGTTTAGGAAATATATTGAATACTGTTAGTTTTGATATTGATGTACAAAAAGTTGTGTAACCCACTGTTGCAGGACACCTAAAAGCCTAAGAGCCTTTGCATCTGCCCTGGATTCCCTCTTGCAGGTCACTTTTAGATAAGTGGGTAGTCTAAATGTTGCAGTTTATCTGACCATGTATTCTGTACTGGCTGGTATAAATATTCTCTCATGCTACCACAATCATTGTGGGACTAGCTAAATCTTACCAGCATATTGCCTGGCCACATTGGATCTCTAAGTAATTAGACCAGAGAGAAATGCTGTTTGCCTACAAACAAAAGCATGACTCCCCTGATAACTCAAAGGCAACTAAAATACAAAACTACCATAAAGTAGAGGAGACTCTTGTGAAGGCTTGGAAATATTTAACTGGCATTAGTATTAGTCTTTGGTACAGAGACATGCCATCTCAGAAACCCCCTTCTCTACCCCATAAAGGCATTTCCAGGCAGATCTTGGCTCAAAACATTAGCATATAATAGGGCCTAGGTGAGGTGCTGGAGAAATTACCTAAGGGCATTTGACCCTTCCTGCTTCCCATAATAGTGGGAGGTCTGAGTTGCAGGGTCTAAAACCAACCTGCTTCCTCTCTCTCTCTCTCTCTCTCTCTCTCTCTCTCTCTCTCCTCTCTTGGGCTCTCTTTGTGGGCTTGCACCCTTCTTGGGAGTTTTGTCTTTGTATCCTCTTTTACAGGGTCTTTATACGTGGTGGCCACACATCTTGCCTACACGTGGCTGGGGTTCTAGCTGGAACCTAGCACCAGGTTTTTCCTATTGCTGATTTGTATGCCTGAACCTGTGATAAGTAAAGCCTTTTAAAACTGCATTGGATTCCTGAGTCTTCATCCATTCTACCGCCCGGCTTCGAGGTAAAAGGAACTCGTATTTCTGAACCCTGAACCCTCACGTGTCCCCACAACCACCACCATCAAAGAGCTCATGTTCCACCACAACTGACCTGAAGATTCAAAAGAAAACAAAAAGATTCCAGAGAAGAAAAAAAATTTAAGACGTACCACACACAAGTATTAAAAAAGAAGGTATTTATATTATTGAGCATGAATTCTAACACTAATTTTAAACCCTTGAGTAAATTCTGTTAGATATTTGTAATCCTTAAATATTTTTACTATTTTATTATACCACCGTGAAGTACACAATTACAAAGATTCATGTTTAGATTTCCAGTCATACAGTGTAGAGGGGATGGTTCATCTGGAACACTGTAAGCCCTACATTTTAAACCCTTTGAGAAAATTCTGTTAGATATTTCCAAACTTAAGAATTGTGCTTCAGTATCCTAAGAATTTTAAATTTACAGAATAAAAATTGCTGTTTGAATTCTGCTTCTATTTGATGACATCTTTCTAACACCAAACATTAGCCAGCAGCACAAATGCTGGCTGACTTCGACGGAATGTGGAAAGATTAGTCTACAGCTGAATCTCAGCAAAACTATGTTCTGAAAAAATGAACTAGTTCCAGAGACCCCATTCACTCTCAATGAAAAAAATCTTTGAATGCAGCAGTTATGTGTACCCTAAGTCGAGAAGTCAACATGATGAAATGACCTAGAATCAGAGCTGCAAAGAAGGAAGAGAGTGGCATGGAATGCACCTAAAAAGCATTGAAGAAATAGCTAAAGGACAAGGAACCTCCGGCTCTGGCTCCGGGCACATCTCTTGACTCCACTGTTCTGCCTGCATTAACATATGCCTCAGATACCTGGGCCCTATGGAAGCGGATGAGAATGCTATTCAGGTCTCCAAAGGGAATCAAAAGGCTTTGCTTTGGAATATCATGCCTCACTGAGAGAAGGAACCGGAGTTCCGACCTCTATCAAACTTACAAGAGTCAGGACAGATCTCATTTCCTGTTGCGTGCAAATCAGATGGGCTGGACATGTAGTATATTGGAGATAAACCACACTGGACTAGAGCCGTTACGACTGGATTCCATGGGAAGACAAAGGATATGTGACCACCCACCTACTAGATGGCCAGACTTCTTTGTCAAGACCCTGAAGGGTGACGAGGCTCTTGGTATTCTTGGAGCAACCAGATACTGTTGGGCTACACTGGCACGTGAAGGTTCAAATGGAAATGTTACTGGCTCCTGCTTGAAACAAATCAATGAATATTGGGTTTTCAGAGTGATCAAGTGACAAATGGATCAGAGTAAAATGTTCCTTCAATGAATTCAGTATTCCCACTTTACGGTAGTATTATTTATAATAAAATAAAATGTTTCCATCTGAACTCTGAAGTAGCAATGTTTTGTTAACCCAGCACCATAAGAACTGACAAGTTTTTACTTTTGTCCATTTGTGTGTTTCAGCCAGCCTTTGTTCTGGTTGCATAGCTATTTTAATTTTGTTTTGCCTGCAGAAAGAACCTAGGATTGGGAGTTGTAATAATAGTAACTTTATCAATTTATTGATGCTTACTACATGCCAGAAGGCACATAAAAGTAATTACTTTGTATTTTATCAAACTCGCAGTAATATCTCTCATCTTTTTTTAATTAGAAAATTAAAAAATTAAGAATCACAAATGCTAAATCAATCTTGTCATCTTAACACAGATTTGAAGTGGCACAAAGATATTTGAACCTCTGCATATCAAAATCACTTGGAACTCAACTTTGTGTCATAGGGTTCTTCTTTACAATCTTCTATTTGTTTTTCTATGCTGGTTCATAGAAGTGCCCAAATAAGCCCCAAACCTTATTTTCTTTACTGAATTCCACCCATCCATCACTCTACAAATATCAGAGTTGCTAGAGGATTCAAAATCAGAAGTGAATAATTATATTACAATGAGGTGACTATCATGAGTATTCTGAAATTGTATTTCTTAAACTCATGGCCCTTTAATATTTAGCTTAGAATACCTGAATTAAAACCTTGCTTTCTGTATACAAAATAGATTTTGCCTTATGTCATAAAGTGACGGATCCTTCTCCTTTTCTTAACATATTTATCTGAAAGTTATTCAACAAAATTTCCAGCAGTTGAAGAAACAAAACTTTTAGGCATGGAAATATTATGGCATCATTTTTCTGTAGCATCTATGTAATTATTCTCTTAAGGAAAGAATAAGGATTACCAGTGAAAAAATCTGTAGAGAATATCTACTTCAATATCCTTTAATCCAATCTCATCCATTTAAAATAATTGAGTTACTGTTTTAACAGACATCTATGACATTTATTTATTTAGTTATTTGTTTGTTTGTTTGTTTTGGGTCACCAGGCTATGCTCAGGGGTTACTCAGGCTCTGCATGCAGGAATTATCCTGATGGTGCTTAGGGGACCATATAAGAATGCCCAAAGTTCAACCCAGGTTGTTTGCAAGGCAAATGCCCTCTCTGGTATACTATTGCTCAGGCCTCCTTTATATCTGCATACCATGTGACTTTTCAGACATGAGCCTGAGCAAGTCTGAAAAGCATTGAACACTGTCATCAGTGGACTAAACTTTCCACCAAGTTTCAGAAGTTCTTCCAGGTATATCCTTTAAGTTCCTTGTTGAGAAGTTTTCAAATTTCCATCCACTTTTCTTATTTGGACATATTTATGGCTTTTTTGGGTCACACCTGGCGATGCTCAGGGTTATTACAGACTCTGTACTCAGGAATTACTCCTGGAGGGTGCCTGAGGATCTATGTATGCGGAGCTGGAACCTGGGTCAGATCGTGGCCAAGGCAAATGCCTTCCCACTACACTAGTGCTCCAGCCCTTTATTTAGATATTTTTTAGCGAGAGGTTTTATTTCCGGTGGCGTGTTTTCTAAAGTTGTTCATGAAGAGTTCAAGGTTCCCTTTTTGAAGACTTCCATTCTGCTGTTCTTCTGAATCTGTACAGACATACCCTATCTTCCCTGAATGTCAATGACTCTTTCAGATATAACATCAAAGCATTTATTTGGCCAGAATCTGGAGCAAAATTTTGTGGCATTTTCTCCCAGATTACTGGATGGAGATGGTTGCTTCAAATTGGACAAGGTTTTTGGACTGGCTTCAAAAGCACTGAAGAGCAAGCAGTTTCATGTGCTCTGTTTAACCTAAGTACATTCTAAGTGTCCGTTTAAAAAAGCTTTTTTAAATACCATAGTATTTTCACCTAAATTTTAGACTATTTTGATATGTTTTACAGTGAATATAGAAAATTCATGGCCTTTTCACTGTGAAGTTTGCCCATTAAGAGATTCTGCAGCCTCTTTAAATCAATGAAGAGAAAAAGGAGAGTAGGTTTGAGCCCCATAAATTTAGCTATTTGGGAAAAACATATTTTTGTCACTTGTCAAATACCATCTACACTCCTTATCAACTTTTTCTTGACACTTGTCTTTTCTCCTCTCTCACTCTTATTATACAGTCATTTGACAAATATCACACTTAAAAGCATCTTATCATGATAATTCCTTGTTAGATTCTTTTGATTGTGAGTTTTTCACTTGCACCAACACCTGCAGAGGTGGTCGGTAATAGCTAAAAGATTGTTTTTACTAAATTGCATAGCAGAAAATAAAAGCCTGTTGCGTGCAGGTTGAGTGACTTGGAAGCTGATCCAGAAACGAATGTCCTGAGTGATTAATAATTTATGCCTAAACCTAACTCAAAACAAATGTGCAATGATAAAGATGAGCTCCCTGTAAGGTATGTTTGGAGGAGACCGGGGAGACCGGTGGACACTGAGTAGAACATCTGCCCATAGTGCTCGCTTTTACCTCATGACTTCAAAATTTGTATTCCTATATGACAGATCCTGTAGAGAGGAATTGGAACCTAATAAAGAGAAAGAACTCAGATCAGGACAGGCGGTTTATTACAAATTCAATCATGCAAAACGGTCTTTTTCTCTGGAGGCTCCCAGGGCCAAGATGTGCAGTGGGAGCACAATAACGTGCTTGCTGGATCTTTTTGAACATTGTTCAGTCTTTTAAAAATCTTTTTTTTTTTAGTTAAATCATAGTCGAGACATAAAAGGATTTTTCATGTCTGGATTTCAGTTTTACGCAGCGTTTCAACACCCATCCCCCTTAAACAGTGTACATTTTCCGCTTACCCGCAATTTCCCAGTTTCCTTCACCGCTTCCACCACACCCTCTGCCTGATTCTACGGCTTTTTCCTCTTCTCTCTCTCTTTCTCCTCTACTCTGTTTTTATCTCTCTGTCTCATTACCCTGCTGCCTCTTGGACAGTACAGTTTGACAATTTTATAGATACTGAATAGTTAGTGTGTATTGCACCATTATCGAGTTTCAACATGACTCCTTTATATTTTTTTACCGCACCCACTTTCTTTAACCTTGCTTTTGAAGAAAACTAATCAGAGGAGACCACCACACAGAGTATCTGTCAAGAGAAAATAGTGGACTGGAAACTGGAGGCACGGTGAAGGAGGAGAGAGAGAGAGAGAGAGAGAGAGAAAGAGAGAGAGGAACTGGAGCTACAGCACTCCCAGATGGAAGATTTACGCTGGACAATGTATCTATAGTGTTCACGGCCTACATTTTTCCATAGGAGGCTTTTCGGATGCTGATGAACAAGTAGAACTCATGGGGAGAACAGGTGACTTCTTACACACAGGAAAGTGGTCAGCCATGATAAGCCAGGGCAAGAAAACCAAGTATAGTATCCCCAGCTATAACTGCAGCCTCAACTGGTTTGAGGGTAAAGGACTAAGGATAATTTTATACTGTGAAGAGGCAAAGACAGCAAATGCATCTGGGGGTTTGAGCCTGTTGGGCAGTCATTTCCTGAGAAAACACATCCTAGTGCCTGCCTGTCCATCCGTGGTTGGCAGGAGGAAAAAATCGATCAAATTGCAGTTGACCAGTATTGATCATATTGGTCTTGGATTGATAGGGCTCAGAGCTTTGAAAGAGCAGCACTAGTGCCTACTAATGTTTGTGTGTGTCAAATAGCTGTGGGTAGGTGTTGCTGAAGGCAACCTGGAGACTGAAAGAAACAGGAAACATCCTCCAGGGTAGAGACCCTGGGTTTCTATGTAGGTAACAAGGCATCCAGATAAGAATGTGCATGTATGCTGCTGGGAGACAGAACTGTTCCACTAAGGACTTCTCAACATAGAATTCCAGGCACCTTGGGACCATTTCTTTTTAATTTTTTTATTATTCCACCGTGAAACATACAATTACAAGGTGTTCATGGTGGTTCTTGGTAATACAGTATTCCAGCACCATCCCTCCACCAGTGCCCCATTTCCACCACCAATGTACCCCACCCCCTCCCTCCCCCGGCCGCCTTAATAGCAGGTACCCCAGTTTCCTCTCTTTCTCTCTCTATCTCTCTCTCTGTCTCTGCATCTCTCTCCCTCTTATTTTACATTGTGGCTAGCCCTGCAGATATTTAGAGTTTATCACTTAAGTCTCTTTGTGTATATTCAGTGGTGAGTTTTGATCTGCCATTACCATTTCCACATTTAGTAAAACACTGGTATCTATTTATATCCTATTAATGAATGCAGTCATTCTATATCTGTCCTTTTCCTTCTGACTAATTTCACTCAGCATGATAGTCTCCATGTCCATCCATTTGCAGGTAAATTTCATAATTTCATCTTTTCTGACAACCGCATAGTATTCCATAGTGTAGATGAACCACAGTTTCTTTAGCCAGTCCTCTGTTCTCGGGCATTTAGGTTGTTTCCAGATTCTAGCTATAGTGAATAGCGCAGAGATGAATAAAGTACAGATAGTGTTTCTGCTATGTGTTTTCCGGTCTCTCCAGGTATATTCCCAGGAGTGCTATTGCTGGATCAAATGGGAGCTCAATATCTAGTTTTCGGAGGAATGCCCATATTGTTTTCCCAAAGGGCTGGACCGGTGGCACTCCACCAGCAGTGGATGAGGTCCCTTTTTCCCCATCCCCTTGCACAGCACTGGTTGTTCTTGCTTGTTTTGGATGTGTGCCTGTATCTGTGATGTGGAGTGGTACCTCATTATTGTTTGATTTGCATCTCCTGTTAATTCTCTCCCATCCTTCAAAGATTTATAAAAGCCGTGGACAAGCTTCTTTTTTTAAACTGTCTGAAACCATCCAGCTCTTTTCCAGCACGGTAAGAGCATATATGGCTCTAGAAATGAGAAGAGTTACTAGGTCTAGCCTAAAGGACTTCGCAATGAAGAACACAGGATCATAGCTGAGATGACATGGCCTTCACCTTCAGCTCTTGTGCAACACTAAAAACAAGGAGAGCAAAGGAATACATTCACGCATCAAAATACAGCGTCGAAAAATTTTTGGAGGAGCTCCTTTATGACTTCAGATCTTTCTAAGCTGACAGAAGAGGAATTTAGAACAATTTACTCTCAGTATGAAATGATTTGAAAGAATCCGTGAACAGAGAACTAGACAAGCTTGGAAACAAAAAGTAAGCCTTATCAATAATAAATGAAGGGGAAATAGATGAAACAACATTAAACTACAGATGAAAGAGTTAAAGAATACAGGAGCAATTCTGTAATTAGTTAGTTCACTGTAGAAAAACTGAAATTGAATCAGTAACCATGAAGACCAGATACAGAAGTCACTGATAAAGCAATGATGATAAAAGGAAATTTGAGGTAAAGTGAAGAGAATTCAAGATAGGTGCTTTATATCCTGAAGAATAACCTCAAAAGCTAGAAATTCTCGAATGAAAGGAAAGGAAAATGGATAGAAGAGCTGGCTGAATAAATAATTGCCCAAACTCCCCAAATAGGAGAGGCAGATTAGTGCACTGATGCAGGTACTGTAAGTGCCAATCAAAGTAAGCCAAACAGAGCAGTAAAGAGACACATTACAATCAAAATAGCAATAAGAAAAGACAAAATAGGCTACTCAAATCAGCAAAGAAAGAAACTTAAGGCCTCATATACAGGGAAAAATACTAGATTTACATCAAATTTCTCAAATGAAATTCCAAGCAAGAAGCTAATGGAATGATGCATTCAAAATACTGAATGAAAGGGCCTTCACTAGAATCCTGTATCCTACAAGGTTATCACTCAGATTTCAGGGAGTGATTAAGAAAGTTCTCAGACAAGCAAGAATTTAGTCACATCATAAACTATAACTTTAGCAATACTGAATGGTTTTGGAAAAATCAAAGGTCAAATTGAAATTCAGCCGCAGTCCTCACAGAAAAAATGGACCAGGACATTTATGGACAAAATCAAACCAAAGTCCATGGTCTTCCTATATGCAAATAACAAAAAGAAGAAAGGGGATATTAAACGTAAAATTCTATTCACGGGTTGCATGCAGAAAATCAAAGCCTAAGCATCATATTGACAAAGAGCGTGAATCTCTACAGAGAAATCTACAGAGCGTTTTCTTCATGAAGTAAAAGAAGATCACTAAGGGAAGTGAAGCCACATTCCTGCTCAGTGGATTGGAAGAAGTAACAGTATCAAAATGGTCATATCCTAGACCTTTATATGGTTAATGCAGTTACTATCAAGATACCATAACATTCTTCAAGAAATTAACTAAACGCTCCAAAATTTTGTATGCAATAATGAAATACACGAGAATGGCTAAAGCAATCCTCAGGAAAAAGAGAGAGTAGAAGTATCACTTTTCCCAATCTCAAACTCTACTACAAAGCAGTTGAAATTAAAACAGCATGGTATTGGTATAGAGCGGACCTGTAGACCTATGGAATAGAGCTGAATATACTGAAACACACTCAAATATACAATCACTTAGTCTTTGATAAAGGAGCAAAAACAGTGGGTGAACAATTAGCTCTCTTCATAAAATGGTGCTGGGAAAACTAGGCAGCTACACTGGCCAAAAACCACTTAGACTCCTTCTAATGCCATGCACAAAAGTCAGATCAAAGTGGATTATAGATCACAGGTACAGACACGAATCTATAAATTGCACGTCCCGAAGAAAACAGAAAAAAAATAACTCACATCTAAGCTAAAGGCATCTTCAAAAGACTAAAATAGATAACTAGGTCACTGAATCACTTACATCCCATTATTCATTGATTTCCTTAAGCGCGTGCCAGTCACATTTCCATTGACCCTATCACGTGCCAGTGGCCCAATGGCATCTGGTTGTTTCAGGACCACGAAGAGCCTCAAACCATTCCTTCAGGGTCTTGCGGAAGTCTACGACCATCTTGTAAGTGGGCAGCCACGTGATCTTTTGACTCCCTGTGGGATCCGAGAGTATGGCTCTAGCCCAGTGGTCATCCCAAATCACATTACATGTCCAGCCCATCTGATTTTGATGCCTTGAGCCAATGAGATAGTATCTCTGACTCTGGAACCAACCCAGGTCAGAACGCCAACTTCTTCTCTCACTTGAGTGAGGCGTGATAGTCAAGCACAGCTCTTTCCGATTCCTCTCTGGGAGACCCGATAAGCATTCTCATCCTGCTTTCGCAGGGCCCAGGTCTCTAAGGCTTATGTTCATGCAGGAGAACAGTGGAGTCAAAGATGTGCCCAGACGGAGTTCTTTGTCTTTCGCTATTTCTTGATGCTTTTGAAGGCAATCCATGCCGCTCTCTTCCTCCTGCAGAAATTTGCAATAATAAACCTCTCGCGAATAATTAGTATGCAATATTAATTTGTATGGAAATAATTTGTATGCAATAATAAACCCCACGAATAATCATCAGGGATATGCAAATCAAAACAACAATGATGTATCATCTTACAACACTGAGCCTAGACACGTCCAAAACCGCAAGAACAACCTGTATTGGCTTGGATGTGAGGGGTGGGGGAGGAGTGGAGGGAAGGTCTCTCATCCACTGTTGGTGGGAGGTGCTGATTGGTCCAGCCTTTTGGAAAACAAAAAAGTCTAAAACACCACTGATGAAGCAAATGGAACCAAAGATAAACAAAGTGGGATTATATAAAATTGAAAACCTCAAACGAAACGGTGACAAGATACAAAGATGGCCCATGCAGTTGGAAAGAATATTCACCCAATACCCATCTGATAAGGTTAATATCCAGGATATATCAGAACCACTGGTAAGCAATTTACAAGAATAAACAGCCAACACTATCAAAAATGGAGAAAAAATGAACAGAAGATTCCAAAAGATGAAATTTAAGATGAAGCCAAAAGGCATATGAAAAGTGCTATTCATCATTGATCATCAGGTATGAAGTATCATCTTACAGCACAGAGACTGGCACACATCCCAAACAGCAAGAACAACTGAGTGTTGGCTTGGATAGAGGACACAAGTGTCTCTATACACTGTTGATGGGAGCCGCTAATTCAGGTCCAGCCCTTTGGAAAAAACAATATGGACATTATTCCAAAAACTAAATATTGACTTCCCATTTGATCCAGAAATACCACTCCTGGGAATATACCCTGGGAGGCCAAAAATGCCTGCCCAAACACTATATACTTCTTTATTCATCATGGACTATTTTTTTCATGGCAGGATAGCCAGACTCGGAAGCTCTAAGCTAGAACACTTTAGGAACAGAGGTTGTGAAAGAAATAGTCATTACATCTGCACAATGAGATATTATGCAGTTGTCAGAAAGAAATTATGAAATTTACCTGCAAATGGATGGACATGGAGATATCATGCTGAGTGAAATTGGCGTCAGAAGGAAAGGACAGATATCAGAATGACTTTTTGCATTTAGACCCACAGCTAGGATATAAATATACCAGGGTTTTACTAAGTTTTGGGAAATGTGTCAGAACAGAACTTACCGTGAATATAGACGAAGAGACATACATGATAAACCTAAATGTCTGTAGGGCGGAAGCCACAGAATGTAAAGAAGAGAGATACAGAGACAGAGAGAGACAGAGAAAGAAAAGGAAAGGAAAAGGTGCCTGCACTATGGGAGCAGGCTGAGAGGTGGAGTGGGAGACTGAGATTAAGGGACATTAGTGACAGGAATGAGGCACTGGTGGAGGGTTGGATGCCAGAACACCGAGAACCAATTATGAACACCTTTGGTGTATATCTCATGGTGGTATAATAAAAGTTTCTTTAAAAAGAACTTTGTCAAGTTTGGACAAGGAGAGCTACCAAAGCAAGTTCTGTTTTTGTACAGTTTGGGTTTTGTATATTAATATCAAGAGCCAGATAGGTTCCACCTATAGTTATTAGCATTCAAAGGCCATCTGTCAGAATGAATGAAGCCTCCAACCCAAGTTTAGGCCAATGTGGGGACTAACAATTGTAAGGGATCTTTACTGGATAACTCTAATTAAGCATGTTTAAGTAGATTTACCTCATTTCATGGGAAGATACTAACACAGAGGACAAAAACATATTCAATTTCACAGTAAATATTTTAGCACAAAATGCCATTTAATTCTGATTCTAGAAGTCTAGTTTATTACTTTAGTTTTTTTTTTTAGTGAACATGTGTTTAACTCATCAACAGTGTGTGTCAAAAGTAGAGCTTAAAGGGTGTTCTCATGAGTGGATTTATTCTTCATGCCATTCAATCTCAAATATAATATCATATTGACTCAGCGCCTGTGCAGTGACAAATATCTCAGGATCAATTTAAATAATCAATCTATTTGATCTCCTCTCAGATGTTTCATTAGAGTTTATCATTGTTGATCACAGAACAAATAGCCCCAATTAATTTTTCTAATAATTGGCTACAACTTTGCTTTTAAAGATCTGATCCTAGTACTTTGGTTTAAATCACCATATCTGAATTTGTATTTCCTTCTTATTGTATTTTTAATCATCTCTGAGGAAACAAAGTACCCTAGATTATAAAAATAGTAATTAATTCCAACATAGAGGACGTTTCTCACTCTTTTTGTAATTTCGTGTTGAAGTATGTGCCTTCTTACCCTGACTTGTGAACGAATCTTCTTTAACCAGGTATAAAGTGGAGGAAAATTAAGACAATTTTAATAGATACTCAACTGAGAATTAAATGTGAAAAATCATAAAGATCAAGAGAATTTTTACAAGCTGGTGACAAAATCTCAAAAAGTCATAAAACCTGTTAAGTGATACTCTTATGAGATATAAAAATCTTTGTTAAGAATATCAAATGACCAATGGCAATAGAGATGAAGAGGAAGAGAACTAGTGTTCAGTAGGAAGATTGCCACTGGGGTGAGGATGAATTTAGTTAGAAGAGACTTGCTAGAACAATGGGAATGGGAAGAAGTGTCTACACAGCAGAGGCAGGCTGGAGTGTAGGATGGAAACTAGGGACATTGAGTGGAGGGTGAGTGGACACTGGTGAAAGGATTGGTGCTGGAACCAATTGCTGCCTAAAATTTAATTATAAATATTGTTGTAACTTTGAATTTGTGGTGAGTCAGTAGAAAATAAATTAAAATATTTAGTATGCATACCAGACCTGTAGATTGAATTTTTGTTACGTTATTCAGTTATAAAGTACAGCTTCTTTATTTGTTTGGATTATAGCAAATAGTGAGAATCACATTTGCTGTTTTAGACTAACTATTGAGCGGTCAACCATGCCTAATTATCTCCTAATAATTAGCACCTCGGTGCAAGTTACTGATTTGTAAAGCTTTGCTAAAGTTAGGAAGATTGATTTTTAGGGAAACCAAATAGGTGTTCATAAAGTCATCGTGTAATTAATTGTTTATCTAAAATGAGATAAATAAAACTCATCTATGAAAGGTAAGAGACAATGCTATGGAAAGTCACTTTAGTTTAAGTGTTTTTCTCGCTCTATTTATTTATCTTTTTTAATTTTTAATTTTTCTGGTAATACTTTTATTATACCACAGTGAGATATGCAATTACGAAGATGTTCATGTTTGATTTTTCAGTCATACTTGCTCCAATATT
>JAJIBD010038629.1:0-13387 GCA_021461705.1 Cryptotis parvus
ATTTGATCCTACCTCCAGTTACTTTCTAGGTTGATATCAGTATTTCTACTTATAGAAATGGACATAGAATATTTCTTATGTTCTATGTTGACACTGTTTTCTATTGCATTTACAATCTAACTCAGTGGTTTTGCATGAGCATGATATGGCTCCAGAAGCATCATCCAGAGTGGCCCCAAAGAGAGTCAGGAGCAGTCACTGAGCACTAGAAGGAGTAGCTTACTCCTCTCCCAACACACTGTCTTCAGACAGAGGCCATGTATATCACTTGGCAAAACTTAATCACTTAAGATAGTATATGAGTAGAGAAGAATGGAGATCAGCCTTGGTGACATAGGGAAAGAGGGGAAGCATCTTAGACATTTCTGTGACAGAAAAGCGAGATACAATTTTATCAACACATAGACTTAAGCACTACTATAGCCCCTTCACCTGAGCAATAATAAGAATAAATCATTAGCTTTCTGGATGGAAGTTCGCCTCTCAATATTTTATTTATTCTATATATTGAATATATATATATATTCAAACGATTATTTTTTTTTCTATATATTGAATATTTTATTTATTCTATGTATTGAATATATATTCAATACATAGAATAAATAAAATATTAACTATGGTCTAATATATATTTTGGATACATATTTAAGGACATAGGGACTGAGGAGGTCATACGACAGGCAGAGCATCTGGCTTACATGTGGCTGATTTGGGTTTGGTACCCTGCACCCCCAAAAAGGTCTTCTACATCATATTGAGAGTAATCACTGAATGCAGATCTAAGGGAACACTGAATAATGTGACCAAAAGCATGCTTGTAAATTATATATAATCTCAAATATCCATATTACACCCCCCTACTGCTCTAACCAATATTTTCTCTAAGGATGACCTGTCCAAGGCTACCGCAAATAGGTAGGCAGAAACACAATCCACTCTCCACAAAGAAGCCCACACACTAATATCAGATCCCTTTGCTGTGCAGAGCTAAAGGACTTGCTGCTGTGATTAGCTTATGGACTTCAAGGAGAGGAGATTATCCGATATCATTTGTGATGACAGATCTCTTTTTCATTTTGTTTTGATTTTGGGCCACACTCAGCTGCTTATTCCTTGGTATGTACTCAGGGAGTAGTCTTCGTAGCATTCTGGTGACCACATGTGGTTCTGTAGTTCAAAACCCAGGTGACTACCATGCTGGGAAAGTCATTTACCTCTGTGTTGTCTCAATGGCCACCAATATGATCAGATCTCCCTTAAAAGTAGAAGAGAAAGTGTTGCAGGACTCCACTAAGAACCTCTGAATCTGTCCTGGATTGCCTCCTGCAGGTCACTTCGTAGATAGGGGGTAGTCTAAATGTGACAGTTTATCTGACCATTTATTCTGTACTAGCTGGTATAAATATTCTCTCATGCTACCACAATCATCATGGGACTAGCTAGATCTTACCAGCATATTTGCCTGGCCACGTTGGATCTCTAAGTAATTAGACCAGAGAGAAATGTTGCTTGCCTCCAAACAAGCAAGCATGGCTCCCCTGATAACTCAAAGGCAACTAAAATACAAAACTACTGTGAAGTAGACGAGACTCTTGTGAAGACTTGGAGAAATATTTAACTGGCATTAGCATTAGTCTTTGGTACAGAGACATGCCATCTCAGAAACCCCTTCTCTACCCTATAAAGGCATTTCCAGGCAGATCTTGGCTCAAAACAGTAGCATATAATAGAGCCTAGGTGAGGTGCTGGGAGAAATTACCTGAGGGCATTTGATCCTTCCTGCCAGGGAAGTTACAATTAGCTTATAGCTCCTTCCAGCTCTGCTAGGAGGCTTTGAATCAGCTCTGGGTCCTTGTAAACAGCCAGAAGTTCTCCTGAAGTTGCTACATTACTATAGAGCTATTTTCCTGTTTTCATCTCTAGATAGCCCAGCCCAGAATGGGCTGGGCTGGGGAGTTTGGGCGGATTTCTAGCTATAAAATATGCTGCAAGAAGAAAGAAGCTCTCTCTCTTTTTACCATTTTGGCTTCCCTTGGTGTTTTGCTTCTCCGTCTCTCTCCATTCTCTGTTGGGCCTCAACACGTGGTGGCAGCCATCTTGGCCTACACCTGGCTGGGGCCAAGCTGGGAACCCAGAGTCCGGAGGTTTTCCCCTGCTCTTGGATTGTATATTGGAACCTGTGATAGTAAAGCCCCTCTTTTAAAACGGCATCGGATTCCTGAGTTTTCATTCATTCCCTCGCCGGGTTCGGAGGTAGAAGGGAACTCACTTCCCTGCACTCTCGGGACCCCAGCAGAGTCCCCAACATCTGGCATCCCTGTGGGGGTCCCTAACCACCAACCCGACAAGAAAGGATGAACATTGAGCCAGATAAATGCAATATAACTAGTTATAGAGCAATAGATACTTTTGGTGGAAAATAAAAGGACAGACACCAAAAAATGTGGCAATATATAAAAGCGCTCATAATTTATAAACAAAAGTATCATTAGTTTATAGTTAAAAATTGTAAATTTATGAAGCATTTTATGAAAGTATTAAAATTTTTGACTTTCATAGAACCAAAATTACTGATAACTAACTAGCAATTAGACATTAGCTAAGAACTGAGCATCATTATGCTTCTAATTCTGTATATGAAAACAATATTCTACTTAAATTTGAGTAGTGTATGGATTATGTGCCATATTTAACATTAGCTTTCTTATTTTATAGATTTAGAAGATGACTTTTTTATTATGTATTTAAGACCCAAACACATTTAAAGTAAGATAGCATAAAATATATCTCGATGGTAGATAATTGAAGATCACGACATAAATAATGCAATTACACAACTGAATACTATTTTGGAGATATCAGAATATATATGTATATATATATATCTAAGTTTTTTCTCCCTATGTAAACTTTCTTAATGTCCTATATATTTGGGATATAGAAGAGGGTCTTAGATTTGACATATAATACAAGGGTATTCAACTTGGTAGACCATTTAATTTGGTAGACCAAATAATACAATCAACACTGGGCTGCCACAAGATAAAAGAAAATGTCGACTGCATGAAGATCTTTGATAACGTCTTCAATTTCCAGAGGGTTTATTGAAAATTCTCTTTTTAGTCAACTAATTATATTCAAGGTGAGGTTCTAATAGTTATTAAAATTTCAACTCTTTTTTAAAAAAGAGAAGATGATACAGGCAATCCACATATTTACTAAGAGTTGAAGGAAAAAAATAATCAATTTGGGGAATATTTTTTCAAAAGGATTCAGAAGGATTCATTTTCAAAACCCAATTATGAAAATGTATAGGAAATTTGTCATTGTTTCTTTCTCTTGAAAACTTTTTTGATCTATAGTTTTCATTTAAGTTTCTGGTGTTCTTGGGTTTCTTTGAAAATTATATGATTGATGGAGAACTGTGAAAGACTTTTCCATATTCTAAATAGTTTTGTATTCAACATTTTTACAATAAATTAAAAGTGTGAAGAACAGTTTTTCTTTCTTTTTGGCAGTCTTCCAAGCAGTGTTCAGGGAGCGTGGGACCCAAACTTATCTACACTCTGCCAACGAGTCCTGTATTTCAGTACCTGACATAGTGATGCGGTGCTCCTTGGGCCCAGTAAACCTGGTGCCACCAGTGTAACACCTGTCAGGGCTGGTAGAGGGCATGATGGGCCCAGGAAATATCTCAAGACATTGTTTATTGGAAGTAATGTGAGCCAACATTTTTGAGCTTATTTCCTGACTCCAGAAAATATCTGCTTAAATGGATTCAAGACATATGGCTACATTTAACTATTCATTAAGCATTCATTTATAAGATTATTTTATCCATTGATACAACTGTTAAAGGTTAAAGAGAATACCCAACATCACTGATTTTAGTATAAGAGAATTATTGATGTAATTTTAATTGAGATGTTTTACTTTTTTTTTTTTTTGCTTTTTGGTTCACACCCGGTGATGCTCAGGGGTTACTCCTGGCTCTGCACTCAGTAATTACTTGGCGGTTGTCTGGGGACGGGACCATATGGGATGCCGGGATCGAACCCAGGTCAGCACAGGCTGGCCGCATGCAAGGCAAATGCCCTACCCACTGGGCTATCGCTCCGCCCCAAGAGATGTTTTACTTTTAAGGGATATTTTTAAACATTAAAATGTTACATGAAATTAGTTTTTTATTATTAATGAGAACAGAAAGTAACTGTAGAACTACACTAAAGATTTAGGTGCACGTTTATTATGAAAGCTGAATTAAGCAAACCAAATGAGAAGCTGACTGTGATTAAAATTACTGTAAAAATGTATTTATATAATCTATTTCTTAAGATGGCAACATATGTCGGGACTGTTTAAAAAATAAATAGCTGCTGTTTTATTTTCAAGGACATTCTTAATTTTTCCTCTTTTTCTCATTGTTTACTTCATTCACTATTTCTAAATTTAACTAGATTAATGTAATATATTACTGTCTCTTGCATTCCTTTTCTCTCCTTTTCCTCTTCTCTTATTCTTCTTCATCACAATTCATCATCAGGCATTAATACATGTATCCACTTAATTTCTGGTAATGCTCAATGGCCATTTTTAGTAACTCTAACTTTGTAACTAAATTGACATTATTTTATAGTTTCATATGCATTATTAAATAGATGTGCCCTTTAAAAATTATTTTATTATTATTATTTTTTTTGCTTTTTGGGTCACACCCGTCAATGCTCAGGGGTTAATCCTGGCTCTGCACTCAGGAATTACTCCTAGCAGTGCTCGGGAGACCATATGGGATGCCGGGGATCGAACCCAGGTCGGGCACAGGCCAGCCGCATGCAAGGCAAATGCCCTACCCGCTGGGCTATCGCTCCGGCCCCAAGAAATTATTTATAGTTTTAATTTGTGCTTAATTTTAAGATTTCAGGAGGTAAATTTAAATGCCATCACTGATCACTTGACATTCCATTATCTCGTCGTTTGCTCGAGTGGGTTCCAGTAACGTTTCATTTGTCCCTGTCACGTGCCAGTGGAGCCCAAAGGTATGCATCTGGTTGCTCCAGGAATATGAGGAGCCTCAAACCATTCATTCAGGGTCTTGATGAAGGAGTCTGACCATCTTGTAGGTGGGCGGCCACATGATCTTTTGACGTCCCATGGGATGCGGTCAGTAACAGCTCTAGTACAGTGGTCATCTCCCAAAATAGCATTACATGGCCAGCCCATCTGATTTTTCAATGCCTTGGCAAACGAGACATCATCCCTGACTCACGATCTTTGATGGAGGTCAGAACTCCGGATTCCTTTCTCTCACTTTTGTGTGAGGTGTGATATTCCAAGCATAGCTGTTTCGATTCCTCTTTGGGAGACCCAAAATAGTGTACACATCCTGCTTTCATAGGGCCCAGGTCTCTGAGGCGTAAGTTAATGCAGGGAGAATGGTGGAGTCAAACAGATGTGCCAGAGCCAAAGGTTGTTTATCCTTTAAGCTATTTCTTCAATGCCCTTGAAGGTGTTCCATGCCCTCTCTTCCTCCTGTGGAGCTCAGGTTTTAGGTCATTCATCATGTTCACTTCTTGACCTAGGTACACATAACTGCTGCATTCAGAGATATTTGTTCCATTGAGAGTGAATGGAACATCTAGATATAGTTTGTTTTTCATGAACACTGTTTTGTTGAGATTCAGCTGTAGACTGATCTTTCCACATTCTTGGTCGATGTCAGCCAGGATTTGTGCCGCTTGGCTAATTTTTGGTGTTATTAAAGCAAAGTCATCAGCGAAGCAGAGGTGAGTGTAGTTGCACACCATCTATCTTCACTCCCATCCCTTCCCATTCTAAATGTTGCATGGCTTCTGGTGGGTGTCGCTGAAGAGTTTTTGGTGAAATAGTATCACCCTGCCAAACCCCTCTTTGACATCAATGATCACTTCCTTGTAGAATGGAGAGATCCTGGTCGACAAATCTGTAATACAGCTCAAGAAGTATCTTAATGTATTGAGTTTGAACACCCTGTTTGGCTAGGGCTTTGAAGACTGCTTCAGTCTCCAACAGACTCAAAGACTTTCTTTAAATCAATGAGCGTGAGGCAGAGCGGCATCTTGAACTCCCTACAACCCTTAATGAACTTGGTTACTGTGTGAATATGGTCGATTGTGCTGAATCCTTCTGACTCTCATGGTTGTCCTTCATCTAGTGTTCTGCCAATCCTGTTCAGGATGACTCGAGTGAACAGATTGTAGATGACAGACAAGATGCAGATGGGGCGATAGTTGCCAATGTGAGATGTCTCCCTTCTTGAACAGTAGAACTGTACTGTGGTTTTCCATTGGGAGGGCACCTTGCATTCAGACAGGTAGCGTATGAAGAGCCGAGACTAATGTATTGATGAGTACTGATGGCAGATTCCTTCAGGTGTTCAGGTTTGACTTTGGGCCTGGTGCTGTTCCCGTTCTTTACCAAAAAATGGCATGTCTGTTTTAAGAAGAAAGACCATTGGGAATGACATATCCATCCTGTGGAATTTGGTATGTGGGCAGATGGATGTGGCTATCAAAGAGATCGTAGTAGAAGTCATGGATAATCTTCTCCATTGCCTTTCTGGAAGATGTGATTGACCCATCAGGACGTTGGAGGGCAGTCATCTTGGTCTTATAGTTGGCAAAGGATAGGTGGGCATTGCAAATGCTTTTCCCGGCTTAGGTTGTATTGGCCAGTATTACTGCATTTCTAGCATTACAGGTCTTCCTTTATCACTTCTCTGCACTGCTTTTTGAGCTTGGACGTTAGCTTATGGTTGTCTCAGAATCGCACCTTTGCCATCTTGGTGAATGAGCTCAAGAGTTGCTGAAGACAGGTGTCCTTTTGTGACTTTCTCTCTCTTGGCATTCTTTGCACAATCATGGAGTGCTGAACCAGTTGGTTTTATTCTTCATCGATGTCGTCAATGATTGTATCTTCCCATGTTGCTGCAATGGTACCAAAGTGTTCCCAGTTGGTGGTTGTTCTGGGAGTTCTCTTCTTAATCTTTGCAGCCCTTTCACTGCCAGTAGTTTCTCTAGGTGACCAACATCCCAACAAGGAAGAATGTGGATGTTGGTGCAAGGGAAATTAAGAAATTCTACATGGAACTGGAGGAGAATTCTGAAAATTCTAGAAAAAACTTTGCATTTCTTTTTGAATTGAATTTGTTTGAATTCTGTGGAAGTTCCATTCTCCTTCCCCAGAATGGAACTTCCCATTCTGAGAAGAATTCCGCATGAAAGAGACAGTGGTCCAATTTTTGTTTGGAATTTTGGGATGACAGCAACATTGGTCAGGCAAAAACCATTAATTGAATATGATGTGGTCAATATCATTGTGGAACTGTCCACCAGGAGATTTCCACGTCCAACTTTTTGATTCAGCCTTCTGGAACTGTGAGTTCCCATGAATAGTCTTGGTGGACATGATGAACTCAGATAGTCTCTCACCCTGTTCGCTCCATTCCTAAGTCATGGGTCCTGATGTGGAGTTCTTCGGCTGATCTTTTCGGGCCTATCTTGGCATTAAAATCACTGACTATGATCTCATAGAAGGTGTTAGCTTCTTCATAGAACTCCTCCAGTTCCATGTAGAATTTCTCAATTTCTTCTTCCTTGTATGTGGATGTTGGTGCATAGACAAAGAAGATAGAAACTACTGGCAGTGAGTCATATCTCTTCAAGTGTAATCACACCTTTCAGTTTGTTAGTCATTAATTAAATGAATCAAATCTCATGGCCATTTGTGTTGACCCTCCTTCATCAGCATGTTCAGAGGATCAGATCTTACTAGGTGTCAAAATGGTGCGATGTGATAGACATCTTGATCAGGCCAATGATGTCGCATTTGATCTTTCAGCTTGCAACCATCATATCCCTCAATATATGCTTCTTGATGCCAGCATACATGCCTTGAAAATACAGTTATTTCAGACCTTTCAATTGCCATAGTGGCAGTAGAAATGCAAAGGTTTTTCTAGACCTTATTTGCATGAACTGTAAGGAACTGATTAATTACTTAAATAGAGATGGTTTCAAATATATAATTATGGGACCACACTCATGGTATGTCATAACATAAAATGGTGCCATTCCTGAAGAGCAGATAGACGTGAAGAAAGCCATGCCCTGAACTGATTACATGTGGCCTTTATAATTGCGAAGAGAGAAAGTAACCACATGTATTTTAGAAGCAACTTTGTCTTTTTATAAACAAAAAATATGCTTGTGATGAGAGTAAATGAGTAAAAAGATCAACATAAAAGTGGGACAGGGATGACAGGTAGAGGGCACCTGCGTACCTTGGGGGTGCAAATAAGAGAAGGACAAGCAGTGATGTAGCAGGAAAATTACATTTCAGTCATGGCAGTTTATCGTTGACCTCATGAAAAGGTCGAGTATTATGCACTGAGTGTAAAATTAATGTCAAGTCAAAATGGGCTTTCATCTGGATGGCACTTGCTAATGCAAAGCATTTTAAAAAGAAGCCATCAGCAACACTTGAGAAAGATAATTTTGAAAGGAGAAGTAATTCGTGTCATTTATTTAAAGAGGAAAAATAAACCCTTGAGATCAAAGCTTTCATTTCCACATTTAATTTTGAAGAAAAGAGAGTCAGATGCAGACAAAGTCAGATAGATATCAATAATTATTTCTGTTCACCTGGAACCAGGATAGTAATTTAATTTATATTAAGGAAAAATTGAACATTTTTCTTTCTGCTGATAAATGACATTTTTTGTAATGTCCAAACTTGATCAATAGTATGATTTAGTAATCCCAAATGGAAATAATAAAACCATGAAGCAAGTTAATAATAGTTGATGCCTTGGCTAAGAGTTAGTTCTCCTTTGTTGAAGTGTACATTCTCCTTCTCTAGCGATAAAAAAGGGTCATGTGACTAGATTTTATTTTTTGAATTTAACCCCGAATGGTGGAGGGATGAGTCATAATCCTTAAGTTTTCTTTTCCAATTTGCCATTAAAAGGCAGGGGATTCTGGGGCTGGAGCGATAGCTCAGTGTGTAGGGCGTTTGCCTTGGCACGCGGCTGGTCTGTGCCTGCCGGGTTCCATCCCCCGCAACCCATATGGTCCCCCGAAGCACCGCCAGGAGTAATTCCTGAGTGCAGAGCCAGGAGTAGCCCCCGAGCATTGCGGGTGTGACCCCAAAAAGCAATAAATAAATAAATAAATAAATAAATAAATAAAATAAAAATATAAAGGCAGGGGATTCAGAGATAGTAGAAATAGGAAGAATCATGACTTAATCAGATTTTTAAAAAATCTGCGTAATGACCTTGTGTCACTTTAGCTAAATAAAATGACGGAAGATTAAATGGAACAGTGTAAAACCATAAACTATAAGTTTGTTATTTCACCACTTATTAATACAAATGCAAAAACAATACACATATTTTCCTTGAAATAGAGTTCTCAAGTGCATTTATTGTATTTGAAGTCAAGAAGATACTTCCAAAAATCTAAAGAAAAAATACTCATAGCTATTTAATAGATAATGTCAATCCTCAAAATATTACAGATTGCAGCCAAACAAATATCCCAGATTTTCATGTTGTGTACTATCCTTTGGAAACACACACACACACACACACACACACACACACACACACACATGATTTGATACCTGATTGATTTCAAATCATGAAATAAATTGTGTTTGTATCAAGAATATGAAGTCTCTTTATAAAAATAATAGCAATGTATTTAGTGTACAGTATAAAAAAAGAAACTTCCCCATAAAAGGAATGCTTGATTCGAGTAGCACATAAACAGAATTTATAGTCAACAATTAAAACTGGATTATAAAGATCGATGTATATAGAATAGGTCATCAATGTCAGGAAGGAGTTTGTTCTGTCAGTATTCCAGAATGAAGAGTAAAAAAAATTACAAACCATAAAATTGAAAAAAACAATTTAACATAATCTAACATTTTATATGTAGTGGATCCACAAAAAAGAATTATTTACCTAGGTAAGCTAATTAGTCACATTTATTTGAGGTTTTTTCTTGTTCATTTGATTTACATGTCTTCCTATTATTCATCAATTTGCTCAAGCTGGCACCAGTAAAAACTCCATTTGTCCCTGTTTGTGCGGGTGTAGCAAAAGGGCCTTTACTCCTTCCAGGAACATGAAGAACCATTCCTTCCCGGTCATGAGAATGAGGCCTATTATTATTACTGGTTTTTGGCATATCAAATACACGAGTAGTTTGCCAGGCTGCCATGTGGGCACTCAAAGTTTTGCATTTACTTTTTTTCTAGTTATTGCTCTTTATTTCTTGACTAATGGACTTTTAGTTTGATTAATAAACTTTCTTTATAGACTATATGTATCATGAATGACCACAAAAACGATTCGAATTTTGTATGTGAAGTGTACACAATGACATAAATTATTAGGAAGATATTACTAATATATTTTAGATTTTGTTACCCAATTTATATTGCACAAAATATACTAATATTTTCAGCTTCACAAAGCCCACTGTAAATTAAAAATTTCAATCTTTTAAATGGATGAATGAGTAGGGGTTAAAAAAAAATATTACAACACATAAAAATTTAATAAATGTATTGAGATATACTAGGTTGCACTGTAAAATGTTATGCTTTAGTTATTTAAAATAATATTTACAGAGAATAATACACTTAATTCAAATACATAATATTTATACTATTTACCTCGCTTTAGTTGCAAATATTACTGCAAGATGATTATTTTATTAATACTCTTATGAAACATGTTGTTTATAAACAATATTTGGGAATACATAATTCCTAATTATGTGTCCAGAAACTAATATGAATTCGATGTTGTAATAAAAAGTTAATAATCATTCTTAGTATAAACTAATAAGCAAAATAATTTTTATAAAAGAATAAATGATTGAGCACCCTAGTATCCTGAACTGTAATGTAAAATAAAATGAGCAAAATACTAAAGTCTCTCAGGGGAGATTTATTCATTGTCATTGTGCTCATGTGATCTTCAAGACTTGCAACTAGGGATCTTTGAATACAGTTATGATATGAGTCTACTCAGATATGGCCAAAATCCTCCAAATAAGGGGAAAATCACCTACTCAACCAGTCTAGATCTGGAAGCTCTGACTTCACAGTATAGTTTCATTACATTTTCACTTAGGTTTATTAGTTCTGTAATTAATAATCACATCTATATTGATAAAAGTATATATGTATATGTGTTTATATACATATACATATATATATACATATATATCCTGCCACTTAAGGTATTGTAGGTGTGGCTGTGGTGCCTGTGTGTCAGCAGGTGTCAGACAGGACACAGACTTGTCTACATCCAGGCCTCTGCCCTATAAGCCCTGGATGGTTGATGGTTTGGTAAGGAAAACGCCCCCTGGGATGAACCCAGAGCCATGGCAGAGCCTTGGGAAACTACCTGTGGTATATTTGTATATGCCAAAAAACAGTAACAGTAGTAGACCTCATTCCCAATGATTGGAGATGTTACTGGTGCCCATTTGAGCAAATCGATGAACAACGGGAAGACAAGCGATTATTTCAAAGATTCGTAAAGTCTTCAACAAATAATATATGGATCAAAGGTATGGCACTGCTAATAGAGAATATAAAAGTGGATTTCTGTATCTGTAGATAAGCTAAAATACATCAGTCAGACATTTTTAATTTTCAGGAATTCTTTAAGTTGTCACAGAAGTTTGTTAGCTTCAACTTTGCGTGTAAATTAGCAAACTGTAATTGACCAACGTATTCTGAAATTATAACTGCTCTTGTACATTTTTCAAAAGCATAGTATGTTTTAAGATTCAAGAACTTGCTTTTTGTTTATGGAGTACTTATCTTGATAAAGTAATAATAGTAGTGTATGATATAGAATCCATAGGTACGGAAGCAGAATTTAGCATTATTTTGTTAATTTTCAAGTATTTTAATATTAAACCAACAAAAGTTTAAGAATGACAATTAGACCTATAGTCTAGTTGCTTATTTTTAGCTTGCTGTTTATTATTATTCCTAAAGATTTTCATAAACAGATCTCTTTGGAAATTAAAAAAGAATGTACTTTCCAAGATATATTTGGTAAATGACTGCTTCTTGTGTAATTAAATATTGATTATGTTTCAAAATCACGATTGTGGCACCTTTTTTTTTACACATCATATAGTTCAGTTTTTGAACAGTTATATTATGTTTGAATGTTTCAAGAAGTACATTGGTTGAGAGTGAAAATGTACATATGCCAAGAAAGAAAAAGAGTAGATAATGAATATCTTAAACAGGCAGTAGTATATGAAAGGGATAGTGGAGGTACATAGGATAGCAGCAGATGGAGTGCACTGCCCCAAAGAAGGATTTACTTTTACATCCGTAACCGTCTATATGTGTTTGAGTCAGTGCCTGGATAAGGGTTAAGTATGAAGGCAGTCTTAGAATTAGCATTCTGAGGGTGTGAAGTGGAGAAAGATTACTATTACTTTCGTGTAAGCTTATACTTGTAAAACATGAAATTAATGAAAGAAGATAAATAAAGATTAAGATACAAGGGGAAACCAGAAGTGCAACCAAGTTAGTTTGGAAGATGAGGATTAGAAATGTGCTCCAATTTCCTCTCATTGTTAAAAAGCCCAGTTGAGGTTGCCAATCTATTTTGTGTTTACTGTCCCTGATGCACAATCAGAGATGTTCAATGCTAGAACAGAAGGAGGCCTGGGAAACAGGTGCAGACATATGATGCCAGAAAATCAGAAAGGAAAAAAGACAGATAAGATACTAACATGTTAGAGACTTAGAATATGTAATTATAGACACCAACAAAATGTGTCTTTGTATTCAATATATTTTAATGATGTGCATGGCAAAATGTAATAGAAAGCAATGGTATTTGGCACTCAATTTGTGAAGTGAGGCATCAAGTGCTTCAATATACTGCATTTAAAAAAGTCAGCAATCAATGAGTGTAAATAGCTGGCATTTATAGAAGAATATGCTTTGTAATTACACAATATACTTATAAAGTGCAGCAATATATTATCATGTTTCATTAATACATGTTCATTGTAAAACAAAATAGTCCTTGCAATATTTCTACAATTCATTATTCTAAAATTAAAAAAAAGAGCTAAAACCTGACATATGTTCTGAAAACAATTTCATAAACAAAAAAACATTGATATTATATGCAAACATACAGTTGACATTTTTTGATCAAATTTTATTTTTTTCCAGTCCTATTTTATTATCATTTGACTAAGGGAAAGAACTGAAACAATTTTAAAATAGAGAAAGGTATATGAAAGATCTGTCAGGTTCTGCAATAAAGAAAACCTTAAAGTCTTAGTGG